>PVJN01007345.1:0-70285 GCA_004026805.1 Lasiurus borealis | reverse complement strand
CCCACAGTGAGCAGAAGGAAGGAAATAATAAAGATCAGAATAGAAATGAGTGACATAGAGACTAAAAAAACAATACAAAAATTCAACAAAACCAAGAGCTGGTTCTTTGAAAGAATAAAAAGATTGATGAACTTCTAGCCAGGCTCACCAAGAAGTAAAGACAGAAGATCCAAATAAACAAAATCAGAAATGAGAGAGGCAAAATAAAATCCCGCAGAAAAAGGATTGTTAAAAAAATATTATGAACAACTCTATTCTAACAAATTACACAATCTAGAAGAAATGGACACATTCCTAGAAAAATACAACCTTCCAGGAAGATTCTAAAAATTTTAATATGCTGATAACTATGGAAGAAATTGAAGCAGTGATTAAAAAGCTTCCAGCAAAAAATAGCCCAGGCCAGACGGATTCACAGGGGAATTTTATCAAACATTCATGGAAGAACTAAAACCTATCCTTCTGAAGCTATTTCAAAAAATTCAAGAGAAAGGAATACTTCCAAACTCCTTCTATGAAGCCAGCATCAACCCAATACCAAAACCAGATAAAGATAACACAATGAAAGAGAATTACAGGCCAATATCCCTCATGAACATAGATGCCAAAATCCTCAACAAAATTCTAGCAAATCAGATCCAGCAGTACATCAGAAAGATCATACACCATGACCAAGTAGGATTTATCCAAGGGATTCAAGGATGGTACAATATCCGCAAATCAATAAATGTGATACATCACATAAATTGAGAGAAAAAATCACATAGTCATATCAATAGATGCAGAAAAAGCATTTGACAAAATCCAACACCCTTCCTTTTTTTCTTTTTTTAAATATATTTTATTGATTTTTTTTCACAGAGAGGAAAGGAGAGGGATAAAGAGTTAAAACATCAATGAAAGAGAGACATCGATCAGCTGCCTCCTGCACGCCCCCTACTGGGGATGTGCCTGAAACCAAGATACATGCCCTTGACTGGAATCGAACCTGGGACCCTTCAGTCCGCAGACCAATGCTCTATCCACTGAGCCACACCGGTTTCGACCAACACCCTTTCTTGATAAAAACTCTCAGCAAGGTAGGAATAGAAATATCATACCTCAACATAATAAGAGCCATATACAAGTTCACTCCATTGTCAGGCATGGTGAGGCAGCAAGTTCGGATGTGAAGGCAGCTGAGGATTACCTCAAAACGTTTTCCAAATTGCTAGGTTCTCCAAGAAATTGGTTTCGAGGAGGAGCCAGAGGTGGAGGAGATCTCTACAAGTGAGATAAAGGAGATCTTAGGAATGTGAGAGAGGGTGTCACACTTCGTGGAAAAGAAACACCCCAAAGCTGAGGTACAGAGACGCGCGTGCGGAGAGAGCGGGTGTCGGAGAACCTGGCTGGCTTTCTCTGGCGGGAGTGAGACGGAGACTCTCAAAGGCATTGAACCCCTTATCCTATGACACTAAACCCCAGATCCAGCCGAAACTCATATGGGGGGAGTTTGGACTGTTACAAGGGGTAAGTGCATGTAAATTTAGGGGAGTCACAAAAGATCAGAAGTCTGGTGAACGCACGGCACTGTGCACAGAGGACGAGCTTCTGATTGTGCTGCTGACTTTCACGAGTGGGTGGGAGGCAGACCCTCCCAAATGCACCACTTTTAATTTCACTAAACCCCAGGTTCGGGCACAACTCAGGGAACCCAGACTCATATGGTTCCAAAGCACAGGGGAGCCGGAAAGGCAGCAGTCTAGAGGCACTGCAAGAGCGTGTGCATGCAAGGGACTGCTCCAGCGATTACCCAGTCACGTGAGACTTTGGGGCCGTGGATGGTGGGGCCAACTGAAAGGCAAGGTGGTCCCTTCAGCCCTGAGACTCCACCCATCCCAAACTCAATAGAGAGGCTTTTGCAGTTTTGCAAGTCTGGTATCATTAAGCTGAATCCAACACAGAAGTTCTCCCAGCATAGTGAAAATGCCGAGACAAGGGAAAGGATCACATACAAAAGATATGGAGGAAAACAAACTACTGGATATAGAGTACAAAACCAGGCTTATAAGGTTTTTCAAGAATCTCCTAGAAAAGATGGATAAATTTAGTGAGACCCTAGAGGAGATGAAAAAGAACCAACAAGAGATGCAAAAGAACCAACTAAAAATTAAACATACACTGACTGCATTAAAAAATATTGTAGAGAGCTAAGAGCAGACCAGAGGAAGGCAAGAATCAAGTCAAAAATTTGAAATATAAAGAATCAGAAAACACTCAGCTGGAAAAGCAAGAAGAGTAAAGCATCCAAAAATGTGAAAATAATGTAAGGAGCCTCTGGGACAGCTTCAAGTGTATCAACATCAGAATTATGGGGGTGCCAGAAGTGAGAGAGCAAGATACTGAAAACCTACGTAAAGAAATAATGATTGAAAACTTCCCACATCTGGTAAAAGAAATAGACTTACAAGTCCAGGAAGCACACAGAACCCCATATAAAAGGAATCCAAAGAAGACTACACCAAGACACATCATAATTAAAATACCAAGAGCAAACGACAAAGAGAGAATATTAAAAGCAGCAAGAGAAAAACAATTAATTACCTACAAGGGAGCACCCATATGACTGTCAGCTGATTTCTCAACAGGTACGATGCAGGCCAGATGGGAGTGGCAAAAAATATTCAACGTGATGAACAGCAAGGACCTACAACCAAGAATACTCTATCCAGCAAAGCTAACATTCAGAATTGAAAGGCAGATAAAGAGCTTCACAGATAAGAAAAAGCTAAAGGAGTTCATCAACTCCAAACCAGTATTATATGAAATGCTGAAAGGTACTCTTTTAGAAGAGGAAGAAGAAAAAGGTAAAAAATAAAAAAATTATGAACAACAAATATGTATCTATCAACAAGTGAATCTGAAAATTAATGGAATTGAACATTTGATCAACAGAATAAACTGGTGAATATAATAGAATCAGGAGCACAGAAAGGGAGAGGACTGATAATTCTCAGGGGGAAAGGGGGTAGGGGTGTACAGGGAGAGACTGGACAAAAATCATACACCTATGGATGAGGTCAATGGGAGGGAGGTAAGGGTAGAACAAAGGGTGGTAGCCGGTGGAGGGGAACTATGGAGGGGAAAAAAGAGAAACATGTGTAATAATCTGAATAATGAATATTTTAAAAAAAGAAAAGAACTGTCATGGCATTTTGGGGGCTGGAACGGATTAACGGCATTTCAATTGATTTCAATGGGGAAATTTGCTTTGAGATATGAGCAACTTGATATATGAGCAAGGTTACAGAAGGAATTAAACCCATATCTCAAGGTGCCACTGTACCAAACCCACAGCCAACATCATACTTAATGGGCAAAATCTAAAACCATTTCCCCTAAATACAGGAATAAGACAGAGATGCCCACTCTCACCACTCCTATTCAACATAGTACTAGAAGTTCTATCCATTGCAATTAAACAAGAAGAAGAAATAAAAGGCATCCAAATTGGAAAAGAAGAAGTAAAACTGTGTTTATTTGTAGATGATATATACTTTAAATGGAAAACTCTGAAGACTCCATCTCAATATTATTAGACTTGATAAGTGAATTCAGCAATGTAGCAGGATACAAAATTAATGCCAAGAAATCTATGGCATACCTATATACCAATAATAAACTTACAGAAGGAGAGCCTAAAACAGCAATCCCATTTACCATTGCACCAAAAAATTAAGAAACCTAAGAATAAACTTAACTTAGAAGGTAAAACACCTATATGTGGAAAACTACACAGCACTGAAAAAGGGATAGAGGAAGACATAAACAGATGGAAGAATATACCATATTCATGGATTGGTAGAATCAACATCATCAAAATGTCCATCCCACCCAAAGCAATCTATAAATTCAATGCAATCCCCACTAAAATACCAATGGCATACTTCACAGGCCTAGAAAGAACTTTCCAAAAATTCATCTGGAACTTAAAAAGACCCTGAATAGCCACAGCAAGCCTGAGAAAGAAGAATAAAGTAGGTGGGATCTCAATATCAGATTTCAAGCTGTATTACAAAGCTACTGTTCTCAAAACAGCCTGGGACTGGCACAAGAACAGACATAAAGATCAATGGAATATAATAAAGAACTCAGAAATCAACCCAAACCACTATACCCAATTAATATTTGACAAAGGAGGCATGAACATACAGTGGAGTCAAGACAGTCTCTTTAACAAATGGTGTTGGGAAATTTGGACAGATACATGCAAAAAAATGAAACTAGACCACCAGCTTACACCATCTACAAAAATAAACTAAAAATGGATAAAGGATTTAAACATAAGATGGGAAACCATAAAAATACTGGAGGAATCCACAGGCAGCAAAATTTCTGACTTATGCTGAATGAACTTCTTCACTGATACTGCTCCTTGGGCAATGGAAACTAAAGAAAAAATAAACAAATGGGACTACATAAAAATAAAAAGCTTTTGCAAAGCAAAGGAAACCATCAACAAAAATGCAAGAAGGTCACTGCATGGGAGAACATATTTGCCAATGATATCAATGATAAGGGTTTAATCTCCAACATTTACAGAGAACTCCTACAACTTCACAAAAAGAAGATAAACAACCCCACCAAAAAATGGGCAACTGATCTAAATAGGCACTTCTCAAAAGAAGACAGAAGAAAGATCAAGAGAAATATGGAAACTTGCTCAAAGTCACTAATCATCAAAGAGATGCAAATCAAAACAACAATGTGGTACCATCTCACATCTGTCAGAATTGGCTATCATCAAAAAATCAACAAACGACAAGAATGTGAGAATGTGGAGAATGTTGGTGAGAATGTGGAGAAAAAGGATCTCTTTTGCATTGCTGATGGGAATGCAGACTGGTGCAGCCAGTGTTGAGAACAGTATGGAGTTTCCTCAAAAAAACTAAAAATGTAACTGCCATTTGGCCCAGTAATCCCACTTCTAGGAATATATCCCAAGAAATTAGAAACACCTATTAGAAAGGATATATGCACCCTATATATTCATAGCAGCACAATTCCACATAGCTAAGATTTGCAAACAGCCCAAGTGCCCATTAGCAGATGAATGGATTAAAAAAACTGTGGTACATCTACACAATGGAATACTATGCTACAGTAAAAAAAAAAAAGGAGCTCCTACAATTTGCAACAACATGTATGGAGCTGGAAAGCATTATGCTTAGTGAAATAGCCAGGCAGAGAAGGATAAATATCACATGGTCTCACTCATTTGTGGTATATAATGAATGACATAGACTGAGGAACAAGAACAGATCCAGAGACTGAGAACCATCGATCAGAACATCAAACTTCAGTGAAAGTGGGGGTCGGTGAGAGTAAGGGAGAGATCAAGAAAGGGACTTGCATACATGCATATGAGCCTAATCAATGGACATATTCCACTGGGGGGTGGGGCATCAGTAGAGGGTGGGGGGCAATGGAAGATTAAGGGCACATGTAAAAAATAAAAAAGAAAATAAATTATAAGGAAAAAATAAAATATTAAATCTAATCCATACTAGCAGTAACCATAACCTTAAGAGAAATTGTTTCATGGGAGAAATATTTTTTAATGAAACTCTCTGTAGCCTGGAAATTATTTTGGAAGGAAATAAAGAGAAGTTTCCTTCAAATAGCATAAGGTTTGTAACTGAAAGTCAATATGTTTGGCCTCTTGAGCTAAAGTAAGTAATTTGTGTTTTTGCTTCCCTGACAAAGTTTAGATAAAGTTACAAAAAGAAAGTGACAGCTAGTTTGAAATTGAATTGCCTTGGCCTAAAGCAAAGAATATCCTTACATGATATTATTCTACAATGTCAGTATAATTCTTGATATATCACAACAGCATATTGTACAATTATCCCAAACAAAATTACAAACTAATTCTTTGAATGTCTGGCAACAATTTAAAAAAGGACATGAAAGAATTTAACCCCTTTCAGAAGGAATTGGGGCACTGAGAGGGCATTTGAGCATTCTATACTGGCCCCTCTTACCTTTTTTGTCAAGAGGGATCATCTTCTCACAATTCAATGGCCCTCAGCTTTGCCTGAGCTTTCTATTCATGCTGAGATTGAAACCTCAAGGTGGCTGGTATAATGGATCTCTCTCTCGCCCAATGGTGTAAGCTGGGCCCTCCCTGGAAAAGGAACCTGAGTTCCCCAAGATATGTGCCAACAGGTGAGGGGATCCCAAGGCAGGTGCTGAGCATGGAGGCCACGGGGCATAGGCTACCAAGGAGACAGAACTGAACCTCACAACACCCTGCTTGGCCCCAGAGGATGACTGGTTAGCCAGAGACGGGTAAGATTCCTCAGGGAAGGAACAACCTAAGACAGGCACAGTCACAGAGGGGCCATCAGGAGAAAACTTGGGGTTCAACAGAGGTGAGGCACAGACCCTCACCCCGCAACCTTGCAGGAGCCTGAACCCTCACTCCTTCTGAGGGAGGTCTTCTGCCCCCAAGGCTGCTTTGGTTCCCATGCCCAGCACAGATCGGGACCCAGGTAACAGACAGAGACTTGGCCGACAGCAGCTGCCCTATATCTAAATTCAGCCTAGTACCAGAAATGCTTAGGGCCTACTTAAGAATGCAAATAATCCTTTCCACTAATATTTACAGGGTAATCTAAGATTATTGGTAGAGTACTAAATTAGATAGTAAAAGAGTAATCACGTTTTTAGATTAATTTAAATTGACTAATTGAAATAAGTGAATATTCAAGAAATTTAATTGTGGTGGA
Source organism: Lasiurus borealis (assembly GCA_004026805.1). Lineage (NCBI taxonomy): Eukaryota > Metazoa > Chordata > Mammalia > Chiroptera > Vespertilionidae > Lasiurus > Lasiurus borealis. The sequence continues at coordinate 63,515 of PVJN01007345.1, read as the reverse complement.
CAAAAGCTGTTTCTAAAGTATTAACTAAAATTTCTATTGGTAGTTCATCTCATGGTAAAATTGCTTAACATGCAATGAACATAAAGCAGTCATATTTTTGTGCAAGAAATTAAAATTTAAAGTTATCAAGATTGCATTAAAATTTACAAAAGTCTCCATTAATCAAAAAAAGGGGGGGAGGGTAGTAGGATAATATCATGTAAGGAAAAATATCCTGTAAGTAAATTACATCTAGAAAATTTTTACTTTAGAAAATTAATTTTCATTTGTAATGCTAATAGCCAGACATCCATGAAAAACACACATGATGTCCAAAAAAGCCAAAGGAAAATCATTTGAGTAAAAATATAAAGGATCCCAAGTCAATTTTATAGGTTAGGTTCCTTTATTAACTTTTGGTTGAGAATATGTTTATATACTTTGAGAAAACAACTCCAAGACCAAGTGGACTCCTGCAATAAGGAGGAATTGAGAGGTCTGCTCCAACCATGAAGACAAGAAGAGAAACAGTCCAGAGATGAAAGATGCTGATAACTCCTTGCCATGCTAGCAGTCAGAGCTGTGCGTCGCTACAGGATGCCTAGGACCAAACCAGGGAGGCATCCCTGGTTTGCCACCATTTGTCCACTATCCAGATACCAGTGCTGATGTGCACACATAAGGAACTGTTTGACATTGAAACTGAGACTCAGAATTATTTGACATTGAAATTGGACTCAAACATTTTTGTTGTTGTTGTTGTTCTTACAGGTTTATTTCTAGCCTTCAGAGTCAAGATGTTTTTAAAGAAAAGAATCAGGGGGGAAAAAACACAGACACAGAGGCAAAGAAGCAGTGAACAGAGTGTCATACTACAGCAGGAAGGCAAGGGAGGTTGGTGGGGAGGGACTGTAAGAGATCAACATAAGGACTTCTATGCATTTATATAAGCATAAACAATGGATACAAGACACTGGGGGTCGGGTGCAAGGGGAGTGAGTCAGGTGAGGGCATGCACTGGGAGTAAAAGGGGTGAAAAGAAAAGAGACATATGTACTACTATTTGTAATACTTTAAACAATAAATAAATAAATAAATAATCAATCTTTGATGCTGTCCTTGAACTATTTCAGTTAATTGAAAGAATGTGGAGGGGGGGAAAACAACAACAACAAAAAAGGCCTAAGAAACAGAGGCTGTGCTTTGATTGTTGTCATAGTTCTATGACTTAGCCTAGTGCCTTGCAAGTAGTGATTTTTTAATATGGTTTTGTTTGGATGGATGGATGGATGGATGGATGGATGGATGGATGGATGGATGGATGGTAGGTCAGACAATTGGATGTTTGTGCTCTACCAGAGCTGCCACTGCTATGCAGATATTTATTGAATCAATTTATGCTTTCTGACCTATGTTTAGATGTTTTCTGATAAGAGCTATTGAGTCTGGAGAAACCAAGATGGCAATATAGGTAAACACCTGAAATTGCTGCCTCACACAACCATTTCAAAACAACAACTGAAAGATAAAATGACATCATGGTTCTAGATGATGTGGAAAGGGTGGCTGAGTGGAAATTCTACAACTAGAAGGAAAGAGAAAAGCACACTGAGATTCAGAGAAGCTGCGGAAGTAAAATGCAGAGGTACAGAGGCATCAGTACGGAAAGGGCTAGCAACTGAGGATGCCATTGCTTTTTTCAATCCTGAGGGAGACATGAGCTCTCGACTGCTCTGAACTTTAGTTCCTGGGACCCAGACTCACCTGGGAAGAAATGGGACTGTGTGGCATCAGGTAGAACTCGAGGGTGGTTTTCCCTCAAATGTGCTTGCAGCAATTACCAAAGGACACTGAGACCCTGGGGCCTCTTAAGGCAGGGCTAAGGATCAGCCATAGCTGTTTGCTTCTTCCTGTTAATTCCCTGAGACCCTACTCCACCCAAGCTGTGTGCACAGTCTTTTGCATATGAATGACCTGGCCCTTTGCAATCTAAAATTACCCAACAAACTGCAGCTGGGTCAGAGATCCCCATAACATCCAAAAGAAGGCTCAAGGCCCCACAGCAGCATGCATTGCTTCACAGCTGGGCACCTCCAAACCCCAAACCTAGAAGAGAAATCTGTAGATCTCTCTGTAGCTCCTGCTGGGTGGCCTTAGTCAGAGGCTAAGTTAGCACCTTTTTAGAGATCCAAGAGCCAGTGTACCCAGTGGGTCAGAGTGAGACCATCCAGGTTACAACTCAGATCCATAAGGGACACACTCAGGGGGCAGACTCAGTGAGCACCAAAGCCACACTGAAGCAACTCTTGCCCCATAAGGCTGTCTCCAGCACAGTAGTTCTCCCATTATAGACACAGCCGATTCTCACAGCCAATTGGCCTGGAGGTAAACTCCTCTTAGTGAAACCAACAATAATCATGGCTTATCTATAACAAAACTGTGCACACAGCCCACAAAAGGGTGCAGCAAGAGTGCTCACTCTATATTGGAAAGGCTGAGTCACTGGGCCCTTTAGGATACCTAGCACACAAAAGCCTCTCTATCAACACAGGGAAGAAGCCAAATTATGGAGACAAAGAAACAAGTCACAAATGAAAGAAATGGAGGAAAGCAAATGATTGGATATAGAGTTCAAAACCATGGTTATAAGGTTACTCAAGAATTTTCTAGAAACTGCTGATAAATTTAGTGGGATCCTCAAGGATATGAAAAAGGACCAACTAGAAATTAAGGATACACTGACTGAAATAAAGAATAAAATACACAGATCCAACAGCAGACTAGAGGATCCCAAGAATCAAGTCAAAGAATTGAAATACAAAGAAGCAAAAAACATCCAACCAGAAAAGAAAAAGGAAAAAGGAATCCAAAAATATGAGGATAGTGTAAGGAGCCTCTGGGACAACTTCAAGCATACCAACATCCGAATTATGGGGGTGCCAGAAGAAGAGTGAGGGCAAGATACTGAAAACCTATTTGAAAAAATAATGACTGAAAACTTCCCATACCTGGTGAAAGAAATAGACTTACAAGTCTAGGGAGCATAGAGAACCCCAAACAAAAGGAATCCAAAGAGGACTACACCAAGATATATCATAATTAAAATGCCAAGAGCAAAAGACAAAGAGAGAATCTTGAAGTCAGTAAGAGAAAAACAGGTAGTTACCTACAAGGAAGCACCCATATGATTGTCAGCTGATTTCTCAACAGAAACTATCCTAGCCAGAAGGGAGTGGCAAGATATATTCAACGTGATGAATAGCAAGAACCTACAACTAATATTACTCTACCCAGCAAAGCTATCATTCAGAATTGAAGGGCAGATAAAGAGCTTCACAGATAAGAAAAAGCTAAAGGAGTTCATCACCGCCAAACCAATATTATATAAAATGCTGAAAGATATTCTTTAAGAAGAGGAAGAAGAAGAAAAAGGTAAAGATAAAAATTAGGAACAAATACATATCTATCAACAAGTGAATATAAAAATCAAGTGAATTAAAATCTGATGAACAGAATAAACTGGTGAATATAACAGAATCAGGGGCATAGAAAGGGAGTGGACTAACAATTCTCTGAGGAAAAAGGGTACATGTAGAGATTGGACAAAAATCATACTCCTTTGGATGAGGACAGTGGTGGGGTGGATAAGAGCTGAGGGTAAGCTAAGTGAGCAATTGGGAGAAAAAGAGGAACAATTGTAATAATCTGAACAATAAAGATTTTTTTTTTAAAAGAGCTATTGAATCCAACTTGTATTTGCATATGGACAATGACCCCAGGTTGTTTAAAGTGCACTCAGTAAGTACTGATTAAATGAATAAGATTTTTGACTCTCAAATACACTATGATCTTATTGGAAACTTAAGACATGGACACATGTAGAAATAAGTAGCAATACAGGACAGCAATGTGTTAAATGACTATACATATTAAATGAGTATACAAGCAGTATGGATGGTTAGTAGCGTGAGTCAATAAATTTTTTTCTAAACTGAAATGCCTCTGAGAATGAAAGGAAACTTTATTAATAAGTAAATTTTAATGGCTGGAGAAAGAATGAAAGGAGATTCTGTACATGCTGTAAGTTTGTTGAGATAAGTTTGCTACCTCATGAAAAGAAATCAGACGTCTTTATAGAGCTTCTAATTAGATATATTTGACTTTGAGCACAATGCCCTTTTAATGATCTGATGAGAGTAGCCTAGAAATGTTTTTTAATGATAGAAGTGTTGCCAACAAGATTAGGTTTATATCTTACCTACTAAAGTGTAGTCCAGGGACCAGCAGCATCAGCATCACCTGGGAATGTGCTAGAAATTCAGACAGCCCTAGCCGGTTTGGCTCAGTGGATAAAGCATCAGCCTGCAGACTAAAGGGTCCCAAGTTCAATTCCAGTCAAGGGCACATGTCCAGTTGCTGGTTTGGGCCCCAGTAGAGGGCATGTAGGTGGCAACCGATTAATGATTCTCTTTCATCATTGATGTTTCTACCTCTCTCTCCCTCTCCCTTACTCTCTGAAATCAATTAAAAACAAAAAGAAATGCAGACTGTTGGACCCACAGCAAACCCTCAGAGTCAGAATGTGTATTAATGCAGTCCTTAGATGGATTGGAGGCATGTTAACATTTAAAAAGCATTGATCTACACTATTATTAATTCTTCCAAATTATAAGCATATTTAAATATGTTTTTTGTACTATGCTTTATAAAATACATGCAAAGTATGCTTCTTTTTACTACTAAGTCATTTCAGTGTCTCTAACTTTAATGATGCTTATGAGGAATGTTTACAAAAAGAACAGTAAAGATGGGGATGAAACACCCTATATTCTACAATACACTCTCCATTCAGGGATGAGGATGGAAAACAAACTCAGAGTCACATGAGAGCTGCTCCATTCTGGTATAGACAAGCTTTAAATCTACCCAGCCAATTTCAGTTTTAAAATTTCTCTCAGTGGGAGGGAGAAAATTGATAGGAGAAACCTATACTTGGATGTGCAATTTAATCCAGGAAATTTTCACTTTCATTCAGTGTAAATACTTAACAAAAAGCTTTATCTTTTACAGGTTGAAGGAATATTAATTAACATGTTATGGAGGATCTTACTTGCCTTTCCTGTGACTGTTTGCTGGCTCCAGGCCAGCATGTATTTGGTAATACTGGGCAAGGCCACAGCTGCACACAGGCTGTGTGGCATCTCTATTTTTGCAGCCATTAAATAGCTTCTCCAGTCTCCAGCATGTGTTACTGCACATGTGATCCAATAAATCCCCTGTAGAATGAAACAACAATAATGTGTTGGGCAATTAGAATGAAAACATCAGGTCTTCCCAGCAGCCTCTTGCCCCTGTTAATATTCACAAGATATCCTCCATGGAGAACTCCTGGGAACTCCGCTAAATCTTACCATCCCTGAGGCCAAGAACCCAAGGATAGAGATCTGTTCCCTCCTTTCCCAAGATGAAAGCTGTAAAAGGGCAATGAGGGGATTGCAAATGCCTCCAAATAAAGCTGTGTGTGTTTTTTTAACGATTCTTTAAAGCTCTAAGTCATCTGATCACAGGATCTTTTCGAAACTTTAAAAATTTACATTTCGCCGAAACCAGTTTGGCTCAGTGAATAGCGCGTGGGCCTTGCGGACCAAAAGGTCCCAGGTTCTATTCCGGTCAAGGGCATGTATCCTGGTTGCGGGCATATCCCCAGTAGGGAGGGTGCAGGAGGCTGCTGATTGATGTCTCTCTCTCATCCATGTTTCTAACTCTCTATCCTTCTCCCTTCCTCTCTGTAAAAAATCAATAAAATATATTTTAAAAAATTTACATTTCTTCTCTGACTGGTTTGGCTCAGTGGATGTAGTGGCAGCCTGCAGACTCAAGGGTACTGAGTTCGATTCTGGTTGGAGGCATGTACCTTGGTTATGGGCACATCTCCAGAAGCGGGTATGCAGGAGGCAGCTGATTGATGTTTCTCTTTCATTGATTTTCTGACTCTTCATCTCCTGTCCTCTCTGTAAAAAAACAAACAAAAATTACATTTCTGAACTTGTGGGTTAACAGCCTTCCATTATAACTTCCAGTAAGAAGAATTAGAACAAGAAAATTTAAGTATACAATGTGGGCTGAAATTAGGATAATAATGAGTTAAGCACCTCATAGTTCTCTTCCAATCATTAAAACAATTATGGCTCTGATTCTGAAAGACACACAGAGAAGATATTTCATAAGGAAAATCATGGAATCATAATCCTCAATGAGATCTTTAGATCTCCCCTCTTCCTTTTGGAGGCATTGTCTATAAAATGATGGTTATACCTGCTCTCTCTCATCATATTGCAGGAAGAACTAAATCAGATGAAGTGGGAGAGACTGTATTTGAAACTCTGAAAAATAAAATTATATATATATTTAATGATCTTCATTATCATTTTAAACCAAGAAAGCGGGCTCAAAAGGTGTCTTGTCCAAATCTGACTAAGAGTTCCCTTAGATGTGAATGACTACCTGCGAGCTCAAGTGGATTGGGTTATTGTCACAAATGCACCTTGTCCTTCCTCTTGGTCTGCCAGTGGTCAAGGCATGTATGACTGTTCTCAATCATACAAAATACCTGCATTTGGGTCTCTCACCAGAGATTGCAACCATGAATAATCCTTTAGCAAACATTGATTTTTGAGAAACAATATTTGTGAGAATTCCCTGAAGATTAAGTATACTATCCATTTTTTTGAATACCTTAAAATTTACCTTTGAATCAAACTTGATCATCAGAGAACTGTGTGTTTAGATCACAAGTATTTGCCTCCTTGACTGAACTGTATGTACACAGAGGGATGCTATCAGATCTAACCCTAAAGAAATGCATCATTATTTTTAACACGGGGATTTTATTATTAGCCCAATGTGCCATATTAAAGATTTCTTTTTATGAAGACCCATGGGAGAAACTCCGTTGGGCTGTAGCTTCAGGAGAACCTGGCTTTTAATAACTTTTTGTCTTCTGAACAACAACACTAACTTCATAATCTGGAGTGCTTTCCTCTTAGCTCTGGCTGCTAGGAAACTTTGTTTGGTAAATGGAATATATTATTCTGTAATAATTTTACTCTTGTTTTAATTTTCTTACCTATCTTGCCCTTTTGAGAAATTCGTTTACCTCTTTGTATTCTCATATTTTTAAACCAACTTGTTTTTATAAAGCTGCTGTAATTGAATTGAATTCAACTAGCAGCATTGGTCAGTACTTGTAGATCCTAGGCTTTGGAGATGATGCTCAGCTATGATTTTGAGAGGCAACATAAGTCATGAATGTTAGCCAGAGGAAGCAGAGATAAGACACTTGATCTTTGACATTCAGTTTTTGGATACATCAATATGCAAAACAGAAAAAATATGCAAAATATTAAAGTCTTAAAAATCGGTTGAACTGTATAATTTGGCTTTAATGACAATTTGGACAAAGTGTTTAAAGTCTACTCTTGGGGGAAAAAAGGGCAGCAGAATAGATGGAAGTGTCCTAAACCTTGTCCCAGAACAGACAGAAAGAACAGGTGAGAGTAACACTGGGATTGTTTGTTGGTGAGTTAAGGGACAGCTATACTGCAGGAGAAGATGGGGGACTACTGGAAGGGGCTCTCCTAACTGGACAGCCCCCACTGCTGCTGAGTTTTCTCTCAGAGCCACCTGCTTGGACACAGAGACTGTACCATCTTGAAGGGGAAAGTGGACGCTATCAGAAGCCTGAAAACCTACAACTACGGCACTCACAGAACCCCAGAACACTGGTCCCCAATTGGCACAAACACTCGGATTCAGAGGAACTCTATAATCCACACGAAAAGGTGAGATTTTGCCTGGGATAAGGAGAGAGAAAATTATATAACCAGACACCTGGAGAAGAGAGACCATAGGGAGACAAAGGAACAGCCAGCATATGAAAGAAAAGCAGGCATCAACAGAAAAGAGAGTAAATGAAATGGAGGCAAGCAACCTGCCAGAGAAAGAGTTCAGAGAGATGGTCATAAAGTGATTGAAAAGATTGGAAGACAAATTTGACAATATGAGTAAGAACCATGAGGAAATGAAAAATGACATCACTGCTATAAACTCAATAGAAATCATAAAAAGTAGACTAAAAGAAACAGAGGACAACCTCAGTGAGTTAGAAGACAAGGTAGGAAAAAATGCCCAAGTAAAGCAGCTTCTAGAAAAACAAATTAAAAAGCAGGTGGAGAGCCTAAAGGAACTTGGAAACAACACGAAACAAAAAAACACCCGCATAATAGGAAATCCAGAAGAATAGGAAACTGAGCAAGGAATAGAAAACCTGTTGAAGAAATAATGACAGAAAAATTCCCTGATATAGGGAAGAAAAATCCCACAAAAATCCAAGAAGCTCACAGAGTTCCAAGCAAAATGAACCCCAAAAGACTGACACCAAGGCACATTATAATTAAATTGGCAAACACCAACAACACAGTAAGAATCTTAAAAGAGTCCAGAAAGAGATAGAAAGATACCTACAAAGGAACCTCCATCAGACTAGTGACTAATTTCTCAAGAGAAATTCATCAGGCCAGAGGGAATGGAATGAAATATACAAAGTTATGCAAAGAAAGGGTCTGAATCCAAGAATACTATACCCAGAAAGGCTATTAATCAAAATTGAAAGTGAAATCAGGAGCTTCACAGACAAAAAGGACTAAAGGAATTTATTACCACTAAAAGAGCAATGCAAGAAATGCTTAAGGGTGCACTATAAAAAAAAAAAAAAAGAAATTGGATGCGAAGAAGAAACACAGGAGTAAAGACTAAAAATGGCAACAAATAAGTACCTACCAATAATGACTTTGAATGTAAATGGATTAAATGCCCCCATCAAAAGACACAGGGTAATGGATTGATAAGTAAACAATACCCATATATCTTCTGTCTACAAGAAATCCACATCAGAAAACATGACACACACAGACTGAAGGTGAAAGCATGGAAAATGGTTTTTCAGGCATGGAAAATGGTTTTTCAGGCAATTGGAAATGAAATGAGTAACAATACTTATATCTGAAAAATTAAATCTCAAAGGGAAGGTTCTAACAAGAGATAAGAAAGGTCACTTCATAATACTAAAGGGAGAAATCCAACAAAAGGAAATAAGTCTGGTAAACATATATGCGCCCAATACAGGAGCACCCAAATACACAAAAAAACTCTTGGAGGATATCAAGGGAGAGATTGACAGCAATACAATCATAGTAGGAGACTATAATATCCCACTATCACCATTGGACAAATCCTCTAAACAAAAAAATCAGCAAAGAAACATCAATCCTAAATGACTCATACTAGACCAGATGGAAGTAATTGACATCTTCAGAATATTTCACCACAAAGCCATAGAATATACAATCTTCTTAAGTGCACATGGGTAATTTTCAAAGTAGACTATATGTTGGGTCATAGACAAAGTCTCTTCAAATTCAAGAAAATAGAAATCATATAAAGCATCTTTTCAGATCACAGCAGTGTAAGCCTGGAAATCAACTACAGTAAAAACAATCCAAAGAAATCAAACACATGGAGACTAAACAGCATGCTGTTAAACAATGACTGGATAACCAGAGAGATCACAGGATACATTAAGAACATTATAGCAACAAATGACAATGAAAACACAACAATCCAAAATATATGGAACACAGTGAAAGCAGTTTCATGAGGGAAGTTCATAGCTTTAGAAGCCTAATGGAAAAAAATAAGACACAATGGTAATAAATTACTTAAACCTGAACACAAAGAGCTAGAAAGAGATCAACAGGTAAAGCGCAGTGTAAGCAGAAGGAATGAAATAGTAAAGATCAGAGTGGACATAAACGACATAGAGACCAAAGAAACAATACAAAAGATCAACATAACCAAGAGCTGGTTATTTGAAAGGATAAACAAAATTGCTGAACCTTTAGCTAGGCTCATGAAGAAGCAAAGAGAGAGGATCCAAATAAACAAAATCAGAAATGAAGGAAGTGAAATAACAGACTCTACCGAAATACAAAGGAATGTTAAAAAATACTATAAACAACTCTATTCCTACAAACTGGACAACCTGGAGGAAATGGACATATTCCTAGAAAAATATAACTTCGAAAACTCAATCAGGAAAAATGTAAACATCTCAATTAGCCAATAACTATGCAAGAAATTGAAAAAGTCATCAAAAAGCTTCCAGCAAAATAAATCCCAGGGCCAGATGCTTCACAGGAAAGTTTTACCAAACAATCAGACTATTCCAAAACCTATCCTCCACAGACTATTCCAAAAAATTCACAAAGCAACACTTCCAAGCTCATTCTATGAAGCCAGCATCACCTTAATTCCAAAAGCAGATAAAGACAACCCAATGAAAGAGAATTACAGGCCAATATCCCTCATAAATATAGATGCCAAAATCCTCAACAAAATTCTAGCAAATTGGATCCAGCAGTACATCAGAAAGATCATACACCATGACCAAGTAGGAATTTTCCAAGGGATTCAAGGATGGTACAATATACTCAAATCAATAAACGTGATACATCACATAAATAAATTGAGGGATAAAAATCACAGAGTCATATTAATAGATGGAGAAAAGCATTTGACAAAATCCAACACCTTTTCTTGATAAAAATGCTCAATAAGGTGGGAATAGAAGGATCAGACCTCAACATATTAAAAGCCACATATGATAAACTGATAGCTAACATCATACTCAATGGGCAAAACTAAAACCATTTCCTCTAAGAACAGGAACAAGACAGGGATGCCCACTCTCACCATTCCTGTTCAACATAGGACTGGTAATATTAGCCATTGCAATTAAACAACATTAAAATAAAAGAAGAAATAAAAGGCATTTAAATTGGAAAAGAAGTAAAGCTGTCCTTATTTGCAGATGACATGATATTGTACATAAAGAAAACGAAATACTCTATCAAAAATATTAATAAACTTAATAAATGAATTTGGCAATGTAGCAGGATACAAAATTATCACCAAAACATTTATGGCATTTCTATACACCAATAATGAACTTACAGAAAGAGAGACTAAAACAGCAATCCCATGTACCATTGCACCAAAAAAAAATTAAGGTAACTAGGAATAAACTTAACTAAGGGGGTAAAAGACCTATATGCAGAAAACAACAGGACACTGAAAAAAAGAGATAGAGAAAGTCATAAACAGATGGAAGAGCATATCATGCTCATGGATTGGGAAAATCAACATCATTAAAATGTCCATAATACTCAAAGCAATGCATATATTCAATGCACTCCCCATTAAAATACCATATGGTATATTTCACAGACCTAGAAAGAACTCTCCAATTTCATCTGTAACAAAAAAAGACCTCGAATAGCCACAGCAATCCTAAGAAAGAAGAATAAAGTAAGTGGGATCTCAATCCCAGCCTTCAGGCTATAATATAAAGTCACTGTTCTCAAAATAGCCTGGTACTGGCACAAAAACAGACATATAGATCAATTGAATAGGATAGAGAATCCAGATATCGACCCAAACCACTATGCTCAATTAATATTTGACATGAACATACATAAGAGTCAAGACAATCTCTTCAATAAATGGTGTTTGGAAAATTGAACAGATACATGCAAAAAAATGAAACTAGACCACCACCTTACACTATACAGAAAAATAAACTCAAAATGGATATAGGACTTAAATATAAGATGGGAAACCATAAAAATACTAGAGGAATCTAAGAGAAACCAAGAGGGCAGCATAGATAAACACCTAAACTGCTGCCTTGCACAACAATTTCAAAACTGCAACTAAAAGACAGAATGGAAATCATCCAGAACCACAGGAAAGTTGGCTGAGTGAAAATTCTACAACTAGAAGGAAAGGGCGGGGAGTTCACAGAGACTCAGAGGAGCTGCAAAAAGCTGAGGTATGGAGACATGCGCAAAGAGAGAGCGGGTGGTGGTGTGCCTCAGTGGCTTCATCTGGTGGGAGGGAGACAGAGACTGGTGACAGTACTGAACCCTTTATCCTGCTGCATTGAATCCCAGCTCTGGCTGAGACTTATACGGGGGAAGGCTGGACTGTGAAAAGGGAAGAGTGCATGGAAATTTAGGGGAGCCACGTAAGGGCAGAGGTCTGGGGCGCACAAACCAATGTGTGCAGAGAGAATGGACTATTGATTGTGCCACTAGCTCTCTCTCGTGGGTGGGAGACAAAGCCTCTTAACTGTGCCAATTCTAACTGCATTGAACACCAGTTTTGGGCGAGACCCTGGGGACCCAGACTCATATGGGTCACAATGTTCAAGGGAGCTGGAAAGGCAGAGGTCTGGAGGCACCTACGCCTGGGCACAGAAAGGGTCACAGCGATTACCGAGAGACACTTGACAGCCAGGGTTCACGTAGGGCAGGGCTGACTGGAAGCCAAGGCTATATCTGCTCAGCCCTGAGACGTCACCCTACCCAAGCTGAACAGAGAAGCTTTTGCAGTTTTGCAAATCTTGCATCATAAGGCTGATTCCAGCACGGACGTTCTCCCAGCATAGTGAAAATGCGGAGACAAAGAAACAGTACACAAATGAGAGAAATGGAAGAAAACGAACAACTGGATATAGAGTTCAAAATTACATTTATAAGGTTTTTCAAGAATATCTTAAAGTTCACTAAAGTCTCCATATTATCTTTTTCTAACTTGTAAACTTTTGCCCATGCTTGCCACTCTTCTTTTATTTTTTATTTTTTAAATCTTTATTATTCAGATTATTACATTTGTTTCTCTTTTTTCCCCTCCATAGTTCCCCTCCACCCAGCTCCCACCCTTCCCTCTACCCTCACCTCCCCCCTGTTGACCTCATCCATAAGTGTATGATTTTTGTCCAGTCTCGCCCTGTACACCCCTCTCCCTTTTCCCCCTGAGAATTATCAGTCCACTCCCTTTCTGTGCTCCCAATTCTATTATATTCACCAGTTTATTCCATTGATCAAATCTTCAATTCCCTTAATTTTCAGATTCACTTTTGGATAGATATGTATTTGTTGTTCATAATTTTTTTTCTTTTAACTTTTTCTTCTTCCTCTTTTAAGAGAGTACCTTTCAGCATTTCATATAATACTGGTTTGGTTTTGATGAACTCCTTTAGCTTTTTCTTATCTGTGAAGCTCTTTATCTGCCCTTCAATTCTGAATGTTAGCTTTGCTGGATAGAGTATTCTTGGTTGTAGGTTCTTGCTATTCATCACGTTGAAAATTTCTTGCCACTCCCCTCTGGCCTGCATCGTTTCTGTTGAGATATCAGCTGACAGTCGAATGGGTGCTCCCTTGTAAGTAATGAACTGTTTTTCTCTTGCTGCTTTTAATATTCTCTCTTTGTCTTTTGCTCTTGGTATTTTAATTATGATGTGTCTTTGTGTAGTTTTCTTTGGATTCCTTTTATATGGGGTTCTGAGTGCTTCCTGGACTTGTAAGTCTATTTCTTTTACCAGATGTGGGAAGTTTTCAGTCATTATTTCTTGAAATAGGTTTTCAGTATCTTGCTCTCTCACTTCTTTTGGCACCCCATAATTCTGATGTTGGTACACTTGAAGCTAATCCAGAGGCTTCTTACATTATCTTCACATTTTTGGATTCTTTTCTCTTCTTGCTTTTCCAGTTGAGTGTTTTCTGATTCTTTACATTTCAAATTTTTGACTTGATTCTTGTCTTCCTCTAGTCTGCTGTTAGGTCTCTGCACAATATTTTTTAATTCAGTCAGCGTATGTTTAAATTTTAGTTGGTTCTTTTGCATCTCTAGTTGGTTCTTTTTCATCTCCTCTTGGGTCTCGCTAACTTTATCCATCTTTTCTAGGATATTCTTGAAAAACCTTATAAGTGTGCTTTTGAACTCTATATCCAGTCATTCATTTTCCTCCATTTCTTTTGTTTGTGATCCCTTCCCTTGACTCGGCATTTTCACTATGCCAGGAGAACTTCTGTGTTTGATTCAGCCTTATGATACCCTACTTGCAAAACTGCAGAAGCCTCTCTATTGAGTTTGGGATGGGTGGAGTCTCAGGGCTTAATGGACCGCCTTGCCTTTCAGTCCGCCCCGCCTTCCACGGCCCCAGAGTCTCAAGTGACTGGGTAATCGCTGGAGCAATCCCTTGCGCATGCATGCTCTTGCAGTGCCTCTAGACTGCTGCCTTTCCGGCTCCCCTGTGCTCCGGGACCATATGAATCTGGGTCCCCAGGGTGTCGCCCGAAACTGGGGTTTAGTGAAGTTAGAAGTGGTGCAGTTGGGAGGGTCTGTCTCCCACCCAAACATGAAAGCCAGCGGCACAATCAAAAGGCAGTCCTCTGAACACAGTGCCATGCACATCACCAAACTTCTGATCTTTTGTGACTCCCCTAAATTTCCATGTACTTCTCCCTTTTCACAGTCCAAACTCCCCCCGTATGAGTTTTGGCTGGATCTGAGGTTTAGAGTCGTAGGATAAAGGTTCAATGCTGTTGAGAATCTCGGTCTCCCTCCCCCCAGAGAAAGCTAGCCAGGTTCTCCGGTACCTGCTCTCTCCACAAGCACGTCTCTGTACCTCAGCATTTTGCAGCTCCTCTGGGTTTTTGTGAGCTTTTCTCTTTCCTTCTAGTTGTAGAATTTCCACTCAGCCAGCTTTCCTGTGGGTCTGGATGATGTTTGTTCTGTCTTTTAGTTGTAGTTTTGAAATTGTTGTGTGAGGCAGCAGTGTAGGTGTTTACCTATGCCGCCATCTTGGATCAGTCCTCTTTTTTTTTTAAAATATATTTTATTGATTTTTTACAGAGAGGGAGGGAGAGAGATAGAAAGTCAGAAACATAGATGAGAGGGAGACATCAATCAGGCGCCTCCTGCACGCCCCACAGTGGAGATGTGCCCGCAAGCAAGGTACATGCTCCCAAGCAGAATCAAACCTGGGACCTTTCAGTCCGCAGGCTGATGCTCTATCCACTGAGCCAAACCGGTCTCGGCTCACATGCTTCATTAATGTGTTCAATAAACTGCTGTCCTCTCTTTCTTCCTCTGGTTCCTGTGCACACCCTCCTCCCTGAATCACCCCTGGTGAATCTCCAGAGGGCAGCACTTGCCCCATGGTTCAGCTGATCAGAAGCCTTCAGCTGACCATAGTATCTTAAGGTCCTACTGTCCTCATCCTCTCTGGAGTAGTTTTCTTCTAAATGTTTGTTCACATAGTCTTTCCTCTTTTGAAATAAACATTCTTCTCCCACCTCTTTCCCTTGATATGCTCTGAGTTAGTTCTGAGGTTTCTAGTTTCCTCTAAAGTTTGTCTACTGTATTTTTTATTTGCAATATTCATTCATCCCCATTAATTTTGCCTTGTGTTTTAAAGAAAATCTGAGAGATAGAGATAGAGAGTGAGTCTTGACTATTTGATCTGATTTTTAATTATTAGGGGGCAAGGATGAATTTTAAACATCTTCTATGTCCATCAGAGGCTGAGAATGGAAATCACCTATAAACAATATAAAAATTAAAAGAAAGCACATTACTTTGATAAAAGAAATGAAAAGAACATGAGTTTTGAAATTAAGAACTCCCAAATTCCTATTCAATCAACTGTGCAAATTCAGTCACTTTAAAATCTATACAGTGGTACTTCGAGATATGAGTTTAATTCCGTAATCTTGAGGCATGGGAAACTATGAGATGCTCAAGTTGAGGTAAACTGGTGGGTCGTGTGTAGCCGGCCAATCCTTGCGACTACACCTATCTCAAATGTTGCTTGTATTTCAAAGCAAAAATCGCTCTCTCGACAGCTCGTATCTCAAAAATCTCGTATGTTAGGGCACTCGTATCTTGAGGTACCGCTGTATGTAGAAAAGCCTAACCTCAAATGTTCAACCAGTAACTATGATGCACACTGATCACCAGGGGGCAGATGCTCCAACTGGTAGGTTAGCTTGTTGCTGGGTCCAGAAGATCAGGAGTGGGTGGAACAGGTTGGACACACCCTGCAGCACTCCCACGATCCCTTCCTATCCCTGATCATGCACTGGTGAAAAGAACCTTACTGGTGCACAAATTGGTGCACCTGTCCACTAGTTCTTTAATAAAATGGAGTTACTTTTGTCTACTTTATAGCATATTGCAATTTTTAGTGAAGTATAGAACATGTAGGCAAATACTTGGCATCAATGTGCACTGAAAAAGAAAAACTATTATGGTTATTAACTGAATAATCACTTTCTTTTTAAGCTCTGTGGGATCATAAATGATTGGTTTGAGCCACCATTGTATCCATAATTGATTGACATGAATAAATGTATAGAATATAAGCTTAGCTTCACATGAGTTTTTTACATATTTCTGTATTTGGAATCATACTATTTTAGAGTTGAAATGGTCCTCATCTAAGCAAATGATTTCCAAACACAAGTTTGTAAGAAAAGGAGAAAAACCTTTTTTTAATGAATCTTTGTAAAAATAATACAATGTAAAGAATTATCTCATATTTTGCTATTATAACTCTCCTACTTTGTGTGTTAAAATTCCTTTGTTTTATGAAATAATGGTGACAATATATAGTAGAGGCTATGTCACAGGTTTTGTTGTTGTAATAACTTTCCTCAATAAATAGAAAGTTGGCAAACTAAAGTTAATTCCTGCAATTTTTTAAAATTTCTTATTGAAAAATTGTTGACAGCTGAAACCGGTTTGGCTCAGTGGATAGAGCGTCGGCCTGCGGACTGAAAGATTCCAGGTTCGATTCCGGTCAGGGGCATGTACCTTGGTTGCGGGCACATCCCCAGTAGGGGGCATGCAGGAGGCGGCTGATCGATGTCTCTCTCTCATTGATGTTTCTAGCTCTCTGTTCCTCTCCCTTCCTCTCTGTGAAAAATCAATAAAATATTTTTTAAAAAATTGTTGACAGTATATTAGATGTCCCCATTTTGCACATTTTTGAAAATATTATCCCATATTACCTCAAATGCTTAGAAGCCTAAAGAACCCAAGGTCTTTGCTTCAGAATTGAAATTATCCGACAGAAGTTAGGTTACTTGTCCAGGTCATACTACATACCCACCATGAGAATTCAACTCTCTTAATTCTCAGAATAAATAATTCTCATTCTTTAAGTGAAAAATGATCTTTTCTACTATGGAAAGAGGAATCTATTCTGCATATAACTTTTGAAGAAAAGATATTGTATAAATTTTATTCATTTCTATAAACACCAAAGGCCTGATGAACACAGATTGTGCAAGAATAGGCCTTCCTTCCCCAGGCTGCCAACACTGGCTTCCTCCGGCACCTTGGACCTGGTCTAGCCCATGGCCTGGGCCACTGACCAATTGCATTGCACCCACCTTTGCTGGCCTGGAGCCAGTGGGTGTCATAGCGTCATCCTGGATGGTCGTCTGGATGGTTGTTCCACTGTTTAGCCATTCAGTTGATTTGCATATTATGCTTTTATTATATAGGATTAAAATCCTCCCAAAGGATGACTTTATCTCCTACTTAAAAAAATTTTTTTTTATTATAATCCGTAAACCTTTAAAGGACTTTTAAAATAGGTTTTTCTAAAATTTTATATTTTTCATTGACCCTTAAATAAATTTTGTTTTATTAAATATAACTTTGCTTACATAAAACTCTAGAAAATACAGAAATACAGTAAGGAATAAAAACTCTGTAATTCTAGAGGAAATTGTGTTGATATTTTATCATAATTCTGCTGGACATTTTTCTACGTACATTTTTGAGTAGTTTAATTATACTGCACATGTCTTTATATTTTCTGATTCTTCATTTTACTTATTTTCATTAAAAAAATAAGTAATACATTCATATAAATTAAAGTTCAGAACATGCAGATGTATAATGAAGAGTATCTTCTGTTCTCTGTCTCAGTCATCCAGTATGCCACCTTAATAAAAATGAATATTTCCAGTTTTTATAAATTTTTATGTTTTTATCCTTCCAGAGATACTTTATGTATTATGTTTAGGTCCTTTCACTTAATATTTAGACATATGCATTTCCCCATTTAAAAATAAAATCTTATTATTAAGGGCTACGTAGTATTTTATTACATAGATGTACTATAATTTACTTCGACATTAAAATTGTTTAGTGCTTAATCTAAAATCACTCATTGATCTTTTTATTTTGAAAGTATAAGACTTTGATAATAATGTGCCTTGTATAGATTATCATTACATTTTACCTCTAATCCCAAAATGAGTATATTGTTTCTTCTGCTGAAACAAGCCAGTCAACCTGGGATTGAAACAATTTTTTATTCATGTGCACTGACTTCACTTGGATACAGTCATATCCTCTCATATTCAAGAAAAACCTCCCTGCTCAGGCTCCATAACAATTTAATGTAAGAATGCAGTAGTAGCCATAGCTGGTTTGGCCCAGTAGATAGAGCATTGGCCTATGGACTGAAGATCTCAGGTTCGATCCCATTCAAGGGCACATGCCCAGATTGTGGGCTCATTCCCCAGTACGGGTCTTGCAGGAGGCAGCTGGTCAATGATTTTCATCATTGGTGTTTCTATCTCTCTATCTCCCTTCCTCTCTGAAATTAATATGAATATATTTTTTAAAAATACAACAGTAGAACAAGCTTTCCATTATAAGATGAATAAGGTCTGAGGAGCTAATGTAAAAATGGTAACTATAATTGGTAACACTGTATTATATAATTGAAATTTGATAAGAGAGCAGAATTTAAATGTTTTTACAAAAGAGAGAAAAATATGTGAAGTGATAGATATGTTAACTAAATGAGGGAAATTTTTTCACAATGTATATGTGTATCAAATCATCACAATGTACACTTTCAATCTCTTAGTTTTATACATCAATTATACCTCAATAAAGATGAATTTTTTTTTAAGAGAGAAATAAGGGTAGGGGCCAGGGGCAAGCTGGGAGAGGTCAATGGCGGGAAAGGGGACATATGTAATACTTTCAGCAATAAAGATTTTTAAAAAATAGTACAAAAAGAGAGAGAATGCACTAGTTGAATTGATGGCATTTTGATCTCACCATCATCACTGAACCATCTATGCTGGGAGTTCATGGGTTCAGAGTACTGTAGGCTGAAACTCTTTTTAGAGCCCCCTCTCTAAAGCAGATAGTGGAGATGCATTGAGACATACATAGTTCTAGGAAGTTTGGCTCAGTAGATAGCGGTTCAGCCTGTGGACTGAAGGTCCTGGACTCAATTCCTGTTCAGGGCAAGTACCTCAGTTGCAGGCTCCTCCCTTGGGTCAGGGCATGTGCAGGAGGGAACCAATAGATGTATTTCTCTCACATCAATATTTCTCTCTGTCTTTCCCTCTCAAGTGAGGATAAAAATGTCCTCAAGTGAGAATAAAAACAAGACAAAACAGACATAAGGTCAAAGAGAACAGAATGGCAATTTAAAAAAAAAGATAATGATCCAAGTAGTAAACATATACAAGGATAAATAAATGTGTACACTGCTTTCTAGGGATGTGCAGAGTTGATGGAAGCTTAGTGCTAAATGCTGATGGCATTAGTTCTTTGTGGATTGGTCAGAATAAAAGCTTCACTTAGAGGAATATTTGTGGAGTTAGCAATGAATAGAAAAAGGAGAAGAAGCTTCAGCAAAGTAGGGGACAGGCCATCTATTTCCAGCATAGAGGAAGGAGGTGCATGTGAAATTGAGCTATTCAGAGTGAGAAATCTGAACCTACACTAAGAAAATTAGCATAAAGGGACCAAGAAAAAGTCTGGCAGGAAAGGAAAATAGTTGGTTGAAGATTGTGAAGTAAAGAGAGAGAAATATGGGCTTAATATAGATTGAACTATCAAATATAAGTCCAACTTTCAGGAAAAACACACAGAGATCTCTCACTGAGGCTTCACTTTATGTATTTTTTCTGTAATTATATTCCAAGCAATCCAACTCCCAGCCCCATCCTACCCCTAATAAATAAAATCCATTGGCCTTTTTCCATTATTTGATATGGAAATTTAACATGTCCTCAATTTAATGTAAAATGTTATACAACTGCTGGATTCAACCCCTTCTCCCCCTGCCTTCTGACTATATGTCCTAATATAAGTTGTAATACTAAGGTAAAACTCCTATAGAATGTTCAAAGTGATCTTAAGAAAAAGCGTAATTCAGAAGTAAGCACTCCTAAAGTCTGCTGCTCCATAAAACTGGGTTTAGGTAACATTTGAGTGTTTGAGCACCTACGTAGCTAGCAGAAGCAAACATAAATCCTGTTTGGAGAAAGATAGCATTATCCCAGGCTTTAAACATTTCTATAATTTTGCAAATACAACATATGGTACAGAAATAGCAGATAATAGAGATAGACCCACAGAGGCTACAAATATTAGAGTTTGAGACACCAAGTTCAAAATAACTATATTATTAAGGTCAAGGAGATTAAGAAAACCAAGCAAGTTTGAGGATTTCAACCAACAACAAAGAAACTAATAAATCAAATAGATAGTCTGGATTAAAGAACATAACAACAAAAAAAGGATAAGATCAGATCAGACACAATTCAAGAGAGAATTAGTAAACTGAAAGATAAATCAGAATCAAGTACCTAGAATGAAGTGGAAAAACAAATGAAAAAATCAGAAAAGTTTGCAAGACATGTGGGACTACAATGAGAAGTTCTGACATAGGTTCATTGGATCTCAAGGAGAGGAGAAGAGACTGAGGTAGCAACAACATTAAGAGATTAGAGACCTGGTGCACAAATTCGTGCACAGGTGGGAGCCCTTTGCCTGGCCAGTGATTGGGGCTGATTGAGGCTGGGCTGCATGGGAGAAGGCCTGCAGGAGACTGGCCTGCTGGCTGGGGGAAAGAAGTGTGGAACATTGTTGGGGCTGACTGCCCCCCGCCATGGGGCCTATCAAGGTGGGCTGGCTGGCTGTGGGGAGGGACCAGGGGATGTTGGCTGGCTATGGGAGATTGGCTGTTGGAGTGCATTGACCTTAACTGAACATCTGCCCCCAGTTGTCAATACACATCATAGCAACTGGTCAACCAGTCATTCCGGTCATAAAAGTTGCTAAGGCAGAGGTCATAAAAGTTGCTTAGGCTTTTATATTCTAATATATAAAAAGCCAGAGGTCATCACAATCAAAACAACCAAATAGATAACCAAACAGCAGGCTGCAGGGGGGCAACTTAGGGTAACCAGGCCGGCAGTTGGGGACAACCAGGCCAGTGGAGTGGGAGATGGGCTTTTGGGGGCAACCAGGCCTGTAGGCGAAGAAGTTGGGAGTAGCCAGGGGGAGAGGGGCAGTTAGGAGTGATCAGGCTAGCAGGCAGGTGAGCAGTTAGAAGCCAGCAGTCCCAGATTGAGAGAGGGATGCCCAAATGCCAGGATCAGGCCTAAACTGGCAGTTGGACATACCCTGAGGGGTCCCAGATTGGAGAAGATGCAAGCTGGGCTGAGGGGAGCTCCCCTGTGCATGAATTTTGTGAACCGAGCCTCTAGTATATCGATAATGAATGAGTCTACCTGGTGTGGCTAGGTGGTTGAGTGTCAATCTATGAACCAGGAGGTCATATTTTGATTCCTGGTCAGGGCACAAGTCCAGTTTGTGGACTCCATTCCCAGTATAAGATGTGTAGGAGGCAGCCAATCGATGACTCACTTTCATTATTGATGTTTCTCTCTTTCCCTCTCTCTTTCTTTCTGAAATCAAGAAAAAAAACCTAATTAAAAATAGATAATGGGTGATGAATTTTGAAGAATAACTATTGATCAAGGAGAAACCAAGATGGTGGCATAGGTAAACACCTAAACTGCTGCCTCACTCAACAATTTCAAAACTACAACTAAAAGACAAAATGGACATCATCCAGAACCACAGGAAGGCCGGCTGACTGTAAATTCTACAACTAGAAGGAAAGAGAAAAGCACACTGAGACTCAGAGGAGCTGTAGGAGGCAGAGGTACGCATGAGTGAAGAGGACTGGCAATTGAGTGTGTGGCTGACTTTCCCAATCAGGAAGGAGACAAAAGCTCTTGACTGCACTGAACTCCATTTCCAGGTGAGACTCTGGGGACCCAGACTGATTTGGAGAGAAAGTGAACTGTATGACAGCGGACAGAACTCAAGGGCAACTTTCTCTCAGAGGTCCTTGCAGTGATTACCGCAAAACACTGAGACCCAGGGACCTCTTAGGGCAGGTCTGATGGGAAACCAATCCTGTCTTCTCTGCCCTGAGACTCTGTTCCATCCAAGCTGAGCACAGAGGCTTTTGCAATTTGGCAAGTCTTGTCTCATAAGGCTGACTCCAGTACAGAAGTTCTCCCATCATAGACACAGCTGATCCTCAAAGCCAATTGGCCTGGAGGTCAATTCCTCCCAGTGATACCAACAACAATCAAGGCTTAACTACAACAAGACTATGCACACAGCCCACAAAGGGGTGCACCAAAATTTTCCATCTCAGGTAACTGGGGAGGCTCAGCCACTGGAACCTATAGGACACTTAGCACACAAAGCCACTCTATCAACTCAGGGAAGCAGCCATAATGCAGAGAAAAAGAAACAGATCACAAATGAAAAAAATAGAAGAAAGCAAACAACTGGATATAGAGTTCAAAACCATGGTTAAAAGGATTTTCAAGAATTTCCTAGATAAGATCAATAAATTTAGTGAGACCTCCTCCAGGATATGAAAAAGGAGCAACTAGAAATTAAGTATACACTGACTGAAATAAAAAATATTATACAGAGATTTAATAGCAGACTAAAGGAACACAAGAATCAAGTCAAAGATCTGAAATACAAAGAAGCAAAAAACACCCAACCAGAAAAGCAAAAAGAATAAAAAAATATCAAGATAGTGTAAGGAGCCTCTGGGACAACTTCAAGCATAGTAACATCAGAATTATGGGGGAGGCAGAAGAAGAGAGAGAGCAAGATTCAGAAAACCTATTTGAAACAATAATGACTGAAAACTTCTCACACCTGGCGAAAGAAATAGACTTACAAGTCCAGGAAGCACACAAAACCCCAAACAAAAGAAATCCAAAGAGGACCACACCAAGACACATAATTAAAATACCAAGAGCAAAAGGCAAATTGAGAATCTTGAAGTAAGTAAGAGAAAAATTATTAGTTATCTACAAGGAAGCACCCCATATGATTGTCAGCTGATTTCTCAACAGAAACTATCCAGGCCAAAATGGAGTGGCAAGAAATATTCAAAGTGATGAATAGTAAGAACCTACAATCAAGATTACTCTACCTAGCAAAGCTATTCTTCAGAATTGAAGGACAGATAAAGAGCCTCACAGATAAGAAAAAACTAAAGGAGTTCATCACTGCCAAACCAGTATTATCTTAAATGCTGAAAGGTAATCTTTAAGAAGAGGAAGGAGAAGAAAAAGATAACAATTATGAATAACAGATACATATCTTATCAACAAGTGAATCTAAAAATCAAGTGAATTAAAAGTCTGATGAACAGAATAAACTGGTGAATATAATAGAATCAGGAGCATAGAGAGGGAGTGGACTGACAATTCTCTGGGGGAAAGGTGTGTGGGGGTGTGGGAACAAACTGGATAAAAATGAGGACAGTGGGGTTGGGTAATGGTAGAGGATGGGGTTGGATCCGGGTGGAGGGTAGCTATGGGAGAAAAAAGAGGAACAAATGTTATAATCTGAATGATGAAGATTTATTAAATTAAAAAAAATAACTATTGATCAAGATTTAAGATGTAGAGGGAAAATTCAAGATGGCGGCATAGGTAAACACCTACACTGCTGCCTCGTACAACAATTTCAAAACTACAACTAAAAGACAGAACGGACATCATCCAGAACCACAGGAAAGCTGGCTGAGTGGAAGTTCTACAGCTAGAAGGAAAGAGAGGGGCTCACAGAAACCCAGAGGAGCTGCAAAAAGCTGCGATACGGAGACAAGCGCACTGAGAGAGCAGGTGCTGGAGTACCTGGCTGGCTTTCTCTGGCGGGAGGGAAATGAAGACTCCCAAGGGCATTGAACCCCTTATCCTACGACACTAAACCCCAGATCCAGCAGAAACTTATGCTGGGGGAGTTTGGACTGTGAAAAGGGAGAGGTGCACGGAAATTTAGGGGAGTCGCAAAAGATCAGAGGTCTGATCTGTGCAGAGGACAGATTGCTGATTGTGCCGCTGGCTTTTGCGAGTTGGCGCGAGACAGACCCTCCGAACTGTGCCACCTCTGACTCCACTAACCCCCTATTTTGGGCAAAACCCTGGAAACCTAGACTCGTGTGGTCCTGTTGAGCAGGGGAGCTGGAAAGGCATTGGTTAGAGGCACTGTGGGCCTGCGCGCACAAGTACCATTCCAGTGATTACCCAGTCACGTGAGACTCAGGGGCCGTGGAGGGTGGGGCCGACGGGAAGGCAAGGCGGTCCCTTAAGCCCTGAGACTCACCTATCCCAAGCTCAACAGAGGCTTCTTTGGTTTTGCAAGTCTGGTATCTCAAGGTTGAATTCAACACAGAAGTTTCCCTGGCATAGTGAAAATGCCGAGACAAGGTAAGGGATCACAAACAAAAGAAATGGAGGGAAAAAAAACAACTGGATATAGAGTTCAAAACTATGCTTATAAGGCTTTTCAAGAATATGCTAGAAAAGTTGGATAAAGTTAGCGAGAGCCAAGAGGAGATGAAAAAGAACCAACTAGAGATGCAAATGATCCAACTAGAGATGGAAAAGGACCAACTAGAGATGGAAAAGGTCCAACTAGAGATGAAATAGGACCAACTAGAAATTAAACATACACTGACTGAAATAAAAACATACAGAGTCCTAATAGCAGACTAGAGAAAGGCAAGAATCAAAAATTTGAAATATAAAAAAGCAGAAAACACTTAACTGGAAAAGCAAGAAGAGAAAAGAATCCAAAAATGTGAACATAATGTAAGGAGACTCTCGGACAGCTTCAAGTGTACCAACATCAGAATTGTTGGGTTGCCAGAAGAAGAGAGAGAGCAAGATACTGAAAACCTACTTAAAGAAATAATGACTGAAAACTTCCCACATCTGGTAAAACAAATAGACTTACAAGTCCAGGAAGCACACAGAACCCCATATAAAAGGAATCCAAAGAGGACCACACAAAGACACATCATAATTAAAATACCAAGAGCAAAAGACAAAGAGAGAATATTAAAAGCAACAAGAGAAAAACAGTTCATTACCTACAAGGGAGCACCCATACGACTGTCAGCTGATTTCTCAATAGAAAGGATGCAGGCCAGATGGGAGTGGCAAAAAATATTCAACGTGATGAATAGCAAGAACCTACAACCAAGAATACTCTATCCAGCAAAGCTATCATTCGGAATTGAAGGGCAGATAAAGAGCTTCACAGATAAGAAAAAGCTAAAGGAGTTCATCAACTCCAAACCAGTATTATATGAAATGCTGAAAGGTACTCTTTTAGAAGAGGAAGAAGAAAAAGGTAAAAGCCAAAAACATTATGAACAACAAATATATAATTATTAACAAGTGAATCTGAAAATTAATGGAATTGAAGATTTGATCAACAGAATAAACTGGTGAATATACTAGAATCAGGAGCACAGAAAGGGAGTGGACTGATAATTCTCAGGGGGAAAGAGGTGAGGGGTGTGCAGGGAGAGACTGGACAAAAATCATACACCTATGGATGAGATCAATGGGAGAAAGGTAAGGCAGAGGGAAGGGTGGGAGCTGGGTGAAGTGGTGCTATGGAGGGGAAAAAAGAGAAACAAATGTAATAATCTGAATAATAAAGATTTAATTTAAAAAAAGATTTAAGATGTAAAAAAATTATTTTCACAGCTTACTATAGGACCAATAGATGAGTATGTTTTAGTACAATAATAATAAAATTCTATGTTCTTCCAAATGAAAAGAGAGAGCGAGAGCAAGAGCAAGAGAGAGAAGGAGAGAGAGAGAGAGAGAGAGAGAGAGAGAGAGAGAGAGAGAGAGAGAGAGAGAGAGAGAGAGAGAATGGGTGAGAAAAATTTCCAAACTGGTCAAAAATATCAATACACAAATTAATGAGTCCTGTGAACCCAAACAGGATAAGTACAGAGTTAGAAACATCATAGTAAAATAACTGAAAACCAAGACAAAGGGAAAATATTAAAAATAGCTAGAGGATTGCCCGACTGGTGTGGCACAGTGGTTGAGTGAGCATTAACCTATGAACCAGGAGTTCACAATTCGATTCCTGGTCACGGCACATGCTGGAGTTGCCAACTTGATTTCCAGTGTCGTGTGTGCAGGAGGCAGCCAAATCAATGATTCTCTCTCATCATTGATATTTCTATCTCCTTATTCCTCTCTTTTCCTCTCTGATATCAATAAAAATATATATTTTTTTTAAAAATAGCAAGAGATTACCTTCAAAGAAACAAAAACATAGCTGCTTGCTCAATGGAAACAATGAAAATTAGAACACAAAATATATTAAAAATACTGAGAGAAAATGAGAAACAACCAATCTAGAAGCCAAGCAAATTTTTTTCAATAATTGTTCTACAATAGTCAGAATTTGGACTGTTAGATTCCTATGTTTTGCCCCCTGACCTCCAAGACAGAAACAACCAGAAAAAGGCAAATATGCTTCCAAACCAATAACATGAGATGCCCTACTTCTAGTTAGCTGCTTTCTGGCCTCCCCATGCTAACAACCGCTAATCAGAGCATATCTGACTACTTACCTTTTTCTCGCTATAAGCTTTCATACTCTTACCACAGCCTTTGACTCTCTCCCCGATACAAGTAATTGCTTGCTATAGCAAACTTTAAACTGCTCTCATACATCCAAAAATAAAGCCCCCAAAACAATCTGAGAGGTGTGGTTGTCTTTTTGCTGTTGTTAATTTGGTCAAAATTAAACAAGTTCCTTAACACATCCTCTAGTAATGTATTTATTTATTTTTCAAGTAACAAAATCCTATACTTTTTTTAAAATTAAATTTATTGGGGTGTTATTGGTGGACATGATCATATAGGTTTCTACGTTATAAGACCTGTATATTGCACTGCATGCCCACTATCCAAAGTCAAATCTCCTGTCATCATATATTAGAGCCCCCTTGTCCCTCTATACTCTTTCCTCTGGCAACCAACACACTGCTGCTTTATTCACAATTTTCTGTTTTATATCCCAAATATGAGTGAAATCATCTTCCATCTGGTTGGCTGTCTCTCTTTTTTGTTGTCTGACTTATTTCACTTAGCATTATATTCTCAAGGTCCATCCATGTTGTTGCAAATGGCAGTATTTCATTCTTTCTTATGACTGAATATTATTCCATTGTGTATATGTGCCACATCAGCTTTTTTGTGCATATACATCGTGTATATGTACCACCTCGATTGCAGGACACTTTGGTTCTTTCCATGTCTGCCACCGTGAATAATGCTGCAATAAACATAGCGATGTATCTATCTTTACAAATACATGATTTTGAGGTTTTGAGGGTATATACTGAGGAGAGGGATTGCTGAGTCATATGATAGATCTCTTCTTAATTTTTTGAGGAACTGCTTTCCATAGTGGCTATACCAAATCTACATTCCCAACAGCACTGCAATGAGGGTTACCTTTTTCCATTCCTCTCCAACACTTTTTATTGCTTGTCTTGTTGATAAATGGCCATTCTAACAGGGGTGAGGTGATATCTCACTGGAGTTTTGATTTGCATTTCCCTAGTTGCTAGTGAAGTTGAATATCTTTTCATATATCTACTGTGCAAGAATGGGCCTTCCTTCCCCTGGCTGCTGAGACCATCTTTGCTCTGGCCAGAGCAGCCTTTTCTCCTTCCCATGATGCCCAGACGCCTGGAGCAGCTGGGGTGGTGCCAAATGCCTGTGTTGTTGCCATGGTGATGACACAGGTGTCCCACCTCTGCCCCTCAGCGTCTCTGTATACAAACTAACCCACCATGTTAGTTGGGTTAATTTGGATACTCACTCCTGATAGGCTGGTGGGCATTGCAAAAGGAAAGGTCAATTTGCATCTTTCTCTTTTATTAGTGTAGATTAGCTGTTTGTATGTTTTCTTGGGAAAGGTGTATTTTTAGGTCCTCTTCCCATTTTTTTATTAGGCTGTCTGTTCAATTGATGTTGAGTTTTATGAGTTCTTTATATATTTTGGGATTTAAGCCTTTTTTGGAGCTACTATTTTCAAGGATCATCTCCCATCTGATTAGCTGCCTTCTTGTTTTGTTGTCAGTTTCTTTTGCTGTGCAAAGCTTTTTAGTTTGATATAATCTCATTCATTTATTTTTGCTTTATTTGCCTTGTCTTTGGGGTCAAGGTCATAAAATGTTCTCTATATAACTTATTATTTTTGGCCTTATATTTAATTCTTTAATCTATTTTGAATTAATTTTTGCACATGAGGACAAACTAATCCAGTTTCACTAGTTTGCATGTGGCTTTTCAGTTGTCTCAGCACCATTTATTGAATAAATTATCTTTATTCTATTATGTTCCTGGCTCCATTGTAAAAAATAATTTGTCCATACACATGTAGTTCTATAGCTGAGCTAGCTCTCTATTCTGTTCCATTGATCTTTGTTTCTGTTTCTCTGCCAATATCAAGCTGTTTTGATTATTATAGCTCTGTTGTATAATTTAAAGTCAGGTAGCATGATACCTCATTCTTTCTCAATATTGCTTTGGCTATTCAAGGTCTTTTTAGTTCCATACAAATCTGATGATTTCCCAGATTTCTTTAAAAAATGACATTGAGATTTTCATGGGAATTGCCTTAAATCTGGATATTGCTTTAGGTAATATGGCCATTTTAAGTGTGTTGATTCACCCAATACGTGAACACGGGATATTTTTCCATTTTGTTATATCTTTTTCAATTTCTTTTAATAATGCTTTGTAATTTTTAGTATATAGGTATTTCATATTCTTTGTTAAATTTATCCCTATGTATTTTGTTCTTTTGGCTGAAATTGCAAAAGGAATTGTTTTTTTTTTTTCACTTCTTTTTCTGAAGTTTTGTTGTTAGTACATAGGAAGGCAATGGATTTATGCACGCTGATTTTGTATCTTGCAACTTGAATGTATTTGTTTGTAAGTTTTTTGGTGGAGTCTTTAGACTCTAAAGTTTATAGTTTTCTATGTATACAATCATGTCATCACAAAAAGTGACAGTTTTACTTCTTTCTCCCCTATTTAGATGCCTTTTTTTTCTTTTTCTTTCTTTCCTTTTTTCTTCTTTCCTTTTTTTCTTCTTGTTCTTTTTTTTTTTTTTTGGCTTACTGCTCTGGCTAGGACTTCCAGAACTATGTTGTATAAGAATGGTGAGAGTAGACATCCTTCTTTTGTTCTTGATCTTAAGAGTTTTTCACTATTGAGTATGATATTAGCTAAGGGTTTATCATAGACAGCCTTTATTATGTTGATTCACTTTCCATCTATTCCTATTTTGTTGAATATTTTAATCATAAATGGGTGTTATATCTTATCAAGTGTCTTTCTGCATCTATGATAAGATTATATGATTTTTATCCTTTCTTTTATTAATGTGATATATTATATTGATTGATTAGCATATGTGAACCACATTTGTGTCCCTGGAATGAACACCACTTGATTGTGTTGTATTATTTTTTTTTTATGTGTTGTATTCAATTTGCTAGTATTTTGTTTAGGATTTTTAGGATATGTATTCATCAGAGATATTGGTCTGTAGTTTTCTTTTTTGTGTGTGTTATCTTTGCCAGGTTTTGGTATCACTATTATATTGGCCTTATAGAATATTTTAGGAAGTATTGTCTCTTCTTCAATTTTGGGGAGATTTTGAGGATAGGTTTTAATTAGTTGAACATTTGGTAGAATTCACTGGTGAAGTCATCTGGTCCTGGACTTTTAGTTTTGGGGAGGTTATTGATGGTTGTTTCAATTTTCTCACTGCTGATCTGTCTGGTCTAATATTTTAGTAATTTAAAAGAGCCATTAATATACTAATTACCAGTCATTCTAATGTATCCAATAAATTAGGTCTCCTAGCTATGTAATGATAGAGTGATTCCTATTTTGTATATCCTTAATACTGAACACACATCAGTTACAATAGTTAGACTTATAAATGGTAATACATGACTTGTGAACCTCATATAGTAACAGCCAAGTTGATACATAATAATGTATCAATGTTGGTGCATTAATTGTAACAAATGTAAGATATCAGAGCTGTAAGGGTATAGGAAATCTCTATATTACACTTGTAATTTTTTTGTACATCTAAATTCATTATAAAATAGTTTTGTAAAGAACAATAACTAAATAAGCCCCAAATACTGAACAGAATATTGCATACTCCCTACTTTCCATAAAATATTCAAAAGTCTGCCAAGTATTGGCTTGCATATGGAAATATTATCTTTAGCTGGGAAGAAGCAAACAGGTTTTTGTTTTTGTTTTATTCTTTATATCATTTAAAAAAATTTATATTTTTATTGATTTCAGAGAGGAAGGAAGGAGAGAGAGACAAAAACATCCATGATGAGAGGGAATCATGGTTTGGCTGCCTCTGGGGATCAAGCCCACAACCCGGGCATGTGCTTTTGATCGGAATCAACCTAAGACCTTTCAGTTTGCAGGATATTGCTCTATTCACTGAGCAAAACCGTGTATGGATATGTCATTTTTATTTTTTATTTATTTAAAAAATATATATTTTATTGATTTTTTACAGAGAGGAAGTGAGAGGGATAGAGAATTAGAAACATCGATGGGAGAAAAACATCGATTAGCTGCCTCCTGCACATCTCCTGGTGGGGATGTGCCTGCAACCAAGGTACATGCCCTTGACCGGAATCGAACCCGGGACCCCTCAATCCGCAGGCTTAGGCTCTATCCACTGAGCCAAACCAGTCAGGTGGACTATGTCATTTTTAATGTTTCATGTTTCTTTTTATTTTTTTAAATGCTAAGCTGTAAAGCAATTGCATGGAAGTCAAAGTGTTATTTTCTCTCATAATGGCTATTTAGATACTTTTTTAAAAAAAATATATTTTATTGATTTTTTACAGAGAGGAAGGGGGAGGGATAGAGAGTTAGAAACATCAATAAGAAGGATACATCAATCAGCTGCCTCTTGCATGCCCCCTACTGGGGATGTGCCCGCAACCAAGGTACATGCCCTTGACCGGAATGGAATCTGGGACCTTTCAGTTCGCAGTCTGATGCTCTGTCCACTGAGCCAAACCGGTTTTGGTTATGTAGATACTTTTTTTTTAAAAAGTTATTTATTTTAAGTATATGTTTTTAGTGATTTCTTTCCCTTTTTTTTTTTTTTTTTTTTAGAGAGAGAGAAAAGGAGAGGGAGTGAGAGATAGAGACATTGATGAGAAATAAACATCAATCACATTGATTGGTTGCATCTTTCATGCCACCCACTGGAGATAGAGCCTGCAACCTGGACATGTATGCTGGCCAGGAATCGGTGACCACTTAGTGCATGGGAAAACCCTCAACCAACTGAGCTACACTGGCTGGGCTAGATGCTCTTTTTTACAAAGGTATCAAATTATTGAAAATAACTTTCCAATGATCCTGCCTTGCTATGTCCAAGCATGTCTAGGGTGTCCATGGGATGATGGACACTGTTTTAGGAGAAACAGTAGACAAGACTTACCAGGTCATGTGAGCTCATGGCTTCTTGCAATTAATATTGATTTATAGTTAAGACTTTTTTCCTAGCAATTTAATGTCTAGCTTTCCCAATAGATTATTAGCTGCCTGGGAAAAGGGATGGTAGTATAGACATATATTGATTAGCTATATATTTGTCAAACAAAAGGTGGTTAAGAACTATTTCTTTAAATAATGACTGAATATAACTTAATGGTTCAAAACTCAGGCTACAGTTACCTAAATCTGAATATGAATTTTAGTTTCCTCACTTACTAGGGATGGAAACAATAGTACCTATTTCAAAAGCTATTTTATGGATGGATGTGCTTACTTAGGGTTTTTGTAAATGTTAGCTCTAATTTTTATTAGGTGCTTATTGAGTTTAAGAGATTAATATTTGTAAAGTGCTTATAACAGTTCCTTGCACAGGGTAAGTGCTTGTGTGTTTGTGTGTGTGTGTGTTAATGTTGCTATTGAAAGTTTGTTAGGGATACTCTGGAAATGATTGTACATTCTTTGGAAAGAAAGGCCTGAAATATATACTATAAATCCTTATTAGTTCAAAATATATTACTCTAGAATATGTGCTTATTCATAAAGAAATATTATTTATGGAGAAATAAGACACCTTTGAAGTACAAAAAGAGATCATTAAACCATTTAAGAAAATGTTTTTAGAGCACTATGGTAATACCATCCTATCTAATAAAAGAGTAATATGCAAATTAACTGTATCTCTGCCACACCCAAATCACGCCCACCAGCCACAACCAACAGCCGATCAGAATGAGTATGCAAATTAACCCAACTAAGATGGCTACAGCCACAGAGAAGCAGAAGGGAGCCTTGGGTTGCCCCTGGCAATGGAGGAAGCCAAGCTTTCCACAAACCCTGGCCATCCAGGGCTCTACTTAAGGCAACAAAGTTCCAGTGGCTGCCAACATGGAGCGAGGCTTGGGTTACCCCTGGCGATGGAGGAAGCTAAGCTTTCTGCACACCGTGGCATGCCGAGGCCTCTGCTTAAGGCAACAAAGTTTCAATGGCTGCTGCGGAAGAGCAAGCAGAAGGCTTGGCTCCGCTCCAGGCTACAAAGTTTCAATTGTATAAGATAAAGAAATCCCAGATACCAGGGGCCCCCACTTGGGTCGCTGGATGGCATGGCTGGCTTGCAAACCACCACAGGTCCCTCGCCCAGGGCACCCTAGACCCCAAAGGAACCCTCACCGTGCGAGTGTATGTCCATGTGTATGTGTACACACACACACACACACACACACACACACACACACACACCGTGATCCAGGATACCAAACCAGCTTGCCCCCACCAGTGCAGCAGGCCTCTATCCTATCTAATAAAAGAGTAATATGCAAATTGACCACCACTCCAACACACAGGATGGCTGCTCCCATGTGGTCCAAGATGGCCACTCCCATGTGGTCAAAGATGGATGCTACAAGATGGCCAGCAGGTTGGGCAGTTGTGGGCAATCAGGCCAGCAGGAGAGGGCAGTTGGGGAAGAACCAGGCCTGCAGGGGAGGACAACTGGGAGTGACCAAGCCTGAAGGGGAGGGCAGTTAGGGGTGACTAGGCTTTCAGAGGAGGGTAGCTGGGAGGGATCAGGTCAGCAGGGGCGGGCAGTTGGGGGCGACCAGTCCTGCAGATAAGGGCAGTTGTGGGAAACCAGGCCTATAAGGAGGGCAGTTGGGGAGGGGAGACCAGGCCTTTAGGGGAGGGCAGTTTGGGGTGACCAGGCCTGCAGGGGATAGCAATTTTGGGTGACCAAGCTGGCAGGGGAGGGCAGCTGTGGGTGACCAAGCTGGTAGGGGAGGGCAGCTAGGGGCAACCAGGCTGGCAAGGGAGGACAGTTAGAGATGACTGAGCCAGCAGAAGAGGGCAGTTAGGGGTGACCAGGCTAGCAGGGGAGGGCAGATAGGCAATCAGGCCAGCAGGGGAGCAGTTAGATGTCAATCAGACTGGCAGGGGAGTGGTTAGGGGGTGATCAGGTTGGCAGGCAGAAGCAGCAACCAGGTAGGCAGGCAGGCGAGCAGTTGGAAGCCAGGAGTCCTGGATTGTGAGAGGGATTTCTGACTTCCCATAAATCAAGCCCCAGGGGGACCAGGCCTAAACGAGCAGTCAGACATCCTTCTAGGGGGTCTCAGATTGGAGATGGTACAGGCTGGGCTCAGGGACACCCCTCATGCACAAATTTTGTTCACTGGGCCCCTCGTCTTATCAAATAAAAGAGTAATATGCAAATTGACCATCACTCCAACACACAAAATGGCTGCCGCCATGTGGTCAAAGATGGCTGCTTCCATGTGGACATAAGATGGCTACCACAAGATGGCTAGTAGGGGAGGGCAGTTAGGACAGACCAGGTCTGCAAGAGAGGGCAATTAGGTTTGCGGGGGACAGCAGTTGGGAGGGACCAGACCTCCAAGGGAGGGCAGTTGGGCCTGATCAAGCTTGCAAGGAAGGGCAGTTAGAGGTGACCAGGCTGGCAGAAGAGGTAAGTTGGGGGTGACAGGGCCTGCAGGGAAGTGCAGTTGGGGAGGAGTAGGCCTGCAGGGGAGGTCAGTTAGAGGCAAACAGGCTGGCAGGGGAGCAGTTATGCATTAATCAGGCTGGCAATGGAGTTGTTAGGGGGTGATCAGGCTGGCAGGCAGAAGCAGTTAGGAGCAATCAGGAAGGCAAGCAGGTGAGCAGTTGGTAGCTAGCAGTTCTGGATTGTGAGAGGGATGTCCGACTGCCCATTTAGTCCCAATCCTGGTAGAACAGGGCCTAAACGGGCAGTCGGACATCATTTGAGAGGTCCCAGATTGGAGAGGCTGCAGGCTGGGCTGAGGGACACTCCCTCCTTGCACGTATTTCATGTACCAGACCTCTATTTCATTTATAATTAGCAATTCAACTTTGCAGGGTTTTGTTATCCATCTCACAAACACAGACTTTCAAAATTTTTTATCTCAACCAAAATGTAAGAAATAGATTTTACATTATGACCTAGTATATAATATACATGTATATGCATGCTAGTGTATGTCCATGTGTATGTGTATACACACACACACACACACACACACACACACACACACACACATTAGTGTGACGTGTGCACACTAATTCTTTTCCAGTCCATTCAGTTCTATCCATTCCATCTATTCTCATTTAAAATAATTCCAGTCAAGATCTACTCAAATAATCTAAAGATTCACTAATGGTTTGAAATCTTTAGCTTGATTTTAAAATAACAAAGAAACAAAACTGCTAAACCAGTGCTTCGCAAACTTTAGCATGCATCAGAAAAACTTCTTCCATCTTGATCAATTACATCTTTTGGAATAAAGGCTGGAGTCCAAGACAGATGCAGACAGGGAAAGGCTGCCAGTTGAAGTGAGGAGATTGACTACTTGGCTAGGGAATGAAGAGTCAGCTGAAACCAGGAATCAGAGATGGTTGGTTGTCCAGAAAAGAAAAGGAAGGATATTGGTACGCAATTTACACTTTCTGGGATGGGAGAGGTGGATGGCTCCAAGTTCAAAAAAGGCCCTATAATCTGGATTCATTTTATGATTGGTTCTCTATGTTTCTCTTTTGCTTCTTAGGCTTAACATTTTCTTTCTTTTGAATATGTGGTTGAGGTAGGAATTTCCTCAAATTTTTTGGAGTGGACATTCTATAACAAAGAATGGTATTTGATTTCTCTTTGGGCACAGTATGCACACAAAAAAAATTTAGGTCACTTATCTTTCATTAAAAACTAAGTTAAATTTTGGGTTTTGCAGAAGGTAGCCAAACTAGATTATGATTTTGGGGGGCAAAATTGATAAAATCATTATCAGCAGCTTTTTCACAGCCATTCAATCTCAAAATGCCTTTGGCTTTGAGTGTAGTAGTTGCTAGACTTTGAATCCTTTCCTTTTTTTCTAGTCCCATCCCCCACCTCCTCTCCTGGGCCTTAGAATTCAAATGTAGATGAAATGCAGATTCTTGGGATAATGGAAGCAGCAACCGATTGGGCTGTTGTCTGAGAAAAGGGGAGAACTTCTAATTTAAGATATTAGTTCTTGTCCTGCCAAGTTGGAAACAGCTTTGACTTCTAATTTGTAAAGTCTTATCTTGGCTGGTACTGATTTTCAACTACCAATCATTCAGATAAATTTGGAAAAAGAATCAACTGGTTTATGTTGGTCTCCACCACGGGCTTACAACAGGTAAGAGTTGAAGCTTACTGCTCGTAGATATGTAGTATTTTAATCACATGTGGACGTCTTCTTGCTTGTTGACTACTGTGATAATCTTTGAGATTCATGGGTTTTACTAGTATATACTATCGTGTTTCATGTATTTTTGGTACAATGCAGACTTCTATCTTGATGTGTTTAGGGAATGTGATTTCACATGCATTCTCAAATTCCAGAAGAAATACTCACAGCACCCACACACGTGGTTGTGGTACCTACTACAAAATTTCATTATTTTATAAAATGTGGCATAAATTTAAAGTCATTGAGTAACCTTGGAGATACTTCTATTATGAGCACTGATAAAATGTTGTTTATATTAAAAAAAATGGAGGAAGAAAGCAGAATTTGCTTAAAAGACAAATTGAACTAATGAAGTAAAATATAAACATAAGCAAAATTGCATTCAATAAAAGTGGTTGTTTCAGGTGGAGGACAAAGTGGATTTGATCAATATCTCAGTCACTAGTGTGTACCTTAGTACTAGGCTCTTCGACCAGTGTTTTTAATTAAGATGGAAACCTACTAATTAATGAAGAGAGGTAGTTGGAGCTGAGCTTAGAATAGTTTACTCTTGCTTTGTTATGGAGGTGACTCTACTCTGTAGACACTCTCAATGTTGACGAATAATCATAGCATCATAAATAAGCATCAGGATTAAAGGTCCGTGTAAATTGATTTTTTGGAGTTAACTTCTTTAGGCTGTAATTCCCTCCCTCACCCTCTTTTTTCCACATTGGGGAAGGTCAGCTTACCCTAGGATTGTATCTATCTCAAATGTACTAGCTCAATAAATATTGTTGTGATGGAGATCTTTCTACCCTTGTTTCTTCCTCCCTTCCCTTGGTAACAATGGTAGTATTGGAGATTTTAGAGATGATATATTTAACATTACAGTCCATTAAGCACTCAGTGGAGCAACTTGTGAATGCTTAAATTCTATACTGTTAGTGGCCATGAGAAAAATAATACATGTTTATTTTTATATCAGTCTCATTGTATATAGGTTCATATGTGAGATCTGTGCCCATTTTAGGTTGAGGATCCCTTTTTAAAATATTTTATTATGCTTGTGTAATTTAAAAAAAAACAACACCTCTGCACTTTATTTTTGAGTAGAGTGCACTGTTTTGAGACTTGGCTGATAAAGTCCCAGTCCTTGCCTTCAAGGAGTTTACAACTTATGTTGATGAATTTGTGTGTCTAGAGAGACAGTTACCAAATGCAGCAAATAATGAAATTAAATCAGAGGATGTTTTGGAGGAGGGAGAGAGAATTGGCTGGGTCATCAGGAAAAGAGGCAGAATTTGAAAGAGCCTTGGTTGGCAAAAGTGGTGGGGACTTTGTGATTCTGTTGTAAAAGCAGTTGATAAGGGGCATTTGGATGTGTGCGTATTGGTCTTTATTTAGAGCACTGGAATTCCAATTTATTGAACAAGAACATATTTTGTATGTAGAGAATGATGCCAGGACTGGATAGTCAACTGTGAAGATGAGATCTGTGAGGTCATAGTCTTGAAATGGACGTGGGAGCGGAGAGTGGACAAAAGAGCTAAAACACAGAGGTAAGTGCTGCAGTGAAGCAACCTGAGTGCTCAGGGAGCTAGAGAGGGAGTTAACTCATTTTGCCCTGGAAGTCAGAGGAGACTTTTTTTTTTTTTGAGGTGACGTCGGAGCTGGAGTTAGATTGAAAGGTGGCCAAGGGAATTGCAGGTAGAGGCAGCGGCATGAAGAAAATGGTGATTCGACTTGAAGTGACTAAAGAACAAGTGTTGTGATCGTTCCTGGGCGCGAGAAGGGCAGAAACCCAGTGGGGTCTGTGAAAAGCCGTGTAGTTCAACTGTATTTTGGGGCACTACCGAAAGAGGTTGTAGGAAGAAAACTGGCGGAGGAGCCTGATGACTAGGCGTTCGTTTAGGAACTGGAGCTAGGTAGAGGCCAGGAGCCGGGTGGCAGGAGAGAATGTATTGGGAG
Source organism: Lasiurus borealis (assembly GCA_004026805.1). NCBI lineage: Eukaryota > Metazoa > Chordata > Mammalia > Chiroptera > Vespertilionidae > Lasiurus > Lasiurus borealis. The sequence goes on along the minus strand of PVJN01007345.1, from coordinate 25,648 downwards.
AAATGAGGATTTGATGGTGGTTTCCAGGTGCAGGGCGGTGGGAGAGAAGGTGAACTCTCTGCGCTGCCGCGTGAAGTTCCGCTGCATTCAGCAGGAAGCTCTGGAGCTGCTGTTTGGGAGAGTCGGGCCAGGAAGCTCCTTCCTCATCCGCACGGATAGGGAAACGTCCAGTCTCCCGGCAGGTGTGCCCTGGAGGCTAGCTAGCCTCGCGGCCGTCCTCCCTTTGCCCATTTCCCATGGGAAGCAGAGCAAAGGGCCGGCTCATCGCTATTCTGACCGAGAGAGCCTGTCGTGTAGTTGTACACACCGTTTCCCCAAAAGAGAACCACCATCGACAGTTTCCCTCCTTTAGAACCCAGGCCGCGCTGGAGTCCAGATTCCGACCTCTCCTCTTTGGAGGTGTGGAAGCTCCAAGAGGAACTGGGAGGCCTGGAGTAGGGGAAACTGCGGGCAGAGTTGATGCAGCCGCGCCCTCGCCTCGCCCTCGCCTCGCCCGGCGCCAGGCTCCCACCTCCGGCCGGTCGCTGAGCGAGCGTGGCCGAAGTGTGCCGGGCAACTCGGCGGGGCACGTGGTCCGAGCTCCGCGTCTTGGCGGCTGCCGCGAGGAAGGCGGACACGTGCTAGGGTGGGGGGAGGGCCCTCACCTGGCCACGCGGCCTGTCAATTGCGGGCTGGCCTGGTCCCCGACGGGAGACCTGGAGGGCGCACGTAGGCGGGAGCTCTGCGCCTCCCGGGAGGGAAGCCAAGCATTTGTCGCTCGGCCACTGCCGTCGGAGCAGTGGGCTCCAGACGCCAGCCGCCTCGACCCCACGGTCCCCTGCTCAACTTCGGGCCCGCAGATGCCTGCCCCAGTGGGCACGGGGCCTGGCACTCAGCACCCACGTCGAGGCGGCCTGGTGGGCGGTGCCCTGACCGGGTCCGACCTCCGCGAGGGGACTTGGGCAAATCAGAGCCCCGCCCACCGCCCCGGCGGCACCGCCCCCGCCTCACCACGACCCCGCCCACCGGCCCCATGTCACACCCCTTCCTGCCGGCTGGCTCCCCCAGCCCACCCGCCCACCTCAGCCGGGAGCTGAGCCCACTGCTCCCCTCAGGCGCCCCGCCCCGCCCCGCCGTCTTCCCCGCCTCTCCCGCGAGGGCGGTCTGAAAACCCGGAGCGCGGGAGTGCGGCTCCGCCAGGCCAGCGACCGCACTGAGCATGCCCAGTAGCCGGGGCAGGTTTTTTTTTTTTTTTTGGTCGCAAGTAGGAAGATTTTTGCACTACACCGGAGAGGGGGAGCCACGGAGCCAGGCAGGCAGCCGCGCCGCCGCGTACCGCCGCTGCGCCTGCCCCAGCCCGGCCCGGCCCCGCGGCGGGCGCGATGAGCCCGAGCCCCAGCTGGCCTGTCGGGGAGTGAGCGCGGGGCGCGAGGGCGCGTTGCGCAGCTGCTCCTGCGCACAACCCCGCCGCGGCCGCCGGCCCGCACTGGCCGTGAGTGTGAGAGGCGCCTCCGGGGCACCGGCGCCGGAGCGGAGCAGGAAGCGCAGGCCACGCAGGGACCCAACTGAAACAAAGTGTCGGCCGCCAGGCGGCGGCGCCTCGCCCCAACCCTGCCCCTCCCGCCTGCCCGCAACTCCACTGCCCACCATGGCTTCCGAGGAGCTGTACGAGGTATCTCCCCTCCCCCTCCCGGACCCTCGGGCCGCCCTCGCCCGCCACCCCGCGCCGCCCCTGCCCGGCCGTGTCCACTCCGACGGCCGGTTCTGCCGCCGTGCCCACCTCGCTGCCTGCCCCCTCCCCCGGCTGCAGTTTGCTGGACGGGAAATGTGTGCGAGGGGAGTCGGAGCCACGCGTCGGGCGTGGGGGGGCCTCTCGGGAGTTGTCAGGCTCCTGGGGGTGGGGGTCCTGGCCGTGGGGAAGTAGCGCTTGTACGAGTGACTTGCTCAGACTGAGCCCAAAGTTCTTGACGAGGGTGATTGGTGTGAAGCCCCCGTTACCGCTTGGTGGGATCTGTAAGGGGTACGGGGCTGTTTTTCCTGCCCATTTAATAAAGCATTTTGGTGAGGTGTTTTGCCTCTGGCTTTGGGGGGCACGAGGAAGAGTGCAACTGTCTCTCAACTCTGCTGCTAGTCAAAGCGATGCAAATATCGCACCGAAAATGCTAAACGTTGACCACATGCTTTAATTAGGTTAGCATTGTGGCCAGAGTCAGGAAATTTAAATTTAACGCTGATATACCATCATTCATTTGCGTCGCAACGTTGAAAGTAAGAAAGGGCACCATCAGAACTCTTAGTTATGGGCAGTTTTGTCAGCTTCATCTACAAGTTTTGGAGTTATCAGTTTGGATCTTTAGACATACTTTGTGTAACTCAATGTAACTTCTTGACGTATTTCAAAGTAGACTTCCTGGGAGTACAGAAGCTTAGACTTTTTGTTCTTCTGGATAAATGTCTTCCAGTTTCATATATATTTATAAATATATATTCATAAGAAACTTAAAACTTCTGGAACTCTCTGTATTCACCTTTGTGATGTGTTTAGGGACTTGAATGTGAAGGGACTTAAACGTCTATAACAAGTAGAGCCCCTTGGCCCTTGTGAACTAACCCTTAATAAGTACCATGTGAGCACTCTGTGGTGTCTTCTCTTGTGGGCATATAATGCCATAAAATGGAGCTCTATTGCCAACATTGATAACCTTCTAACAACTTTTTGTTGTTTTTTTAAAAACAAGTGTCTGCAAAAGTTTTTAGGAGGAGGCTGCCTTCTGTAGAATTAATGGTGAGGTTGTTGCCTCTCCTTAAATTGTATATGGTCAGTGTACCTTAGCTGGCACCTGAAAATGTTCCATTCTGTTCAACCACTTTATACAGTAGCAATGCCCTACTGTATTCAAGATATTATCTTGGATCATGTGGGTATGTAAAGGGAAAAAACACTCCTTGTTCTCAATCTTCCCTTCCAGGAAAGAAAGTGTTGTGTATGGGGAAATTCTAGAATTAGAGGCTAAGATGCAGAAGATCTTCCAGGTTAAGACATTAAGTTGTGAAAATACACAGTATGAGGATGTGAGGAGTTTTGGTTTCTCCATTAGTTTATTCTTTAATAGTTTAGTCTTGACTATTCACTCTTCATTTTGTGATTAAAAGTGCACACTTAGCTCATTCCATTGGTGTTTGGATGCAGGTGGCACCTTATACATAAGTTGTATCTTATGTGTATAAAAACGATCCTGAAAACGATACATTTACCACTAGTGTACAAGGAATTACATTTAATTTTTTCTTTGCTGCTTCTGTACATCTTCTACTCACTACTTTCCTGGCAGAATTCATTTAAAAGTAATTGTACAGTTTCTGTTCATTCAGCATGTTTATTGAATGCCTGTCATGAAAGTTTCATAGGAAATGAGAATGGTTTATACCCTCAAAAAAAAAAATCTATTGGGGAAGAAATAAGTGCATTGCAAAAGAATGATACATCTGTACAATTGATTTTTTTTGACTTGGGTTTTGTTTTAGTTTTGAAAAAGTTATAGGAGTACAGTTGAGGTAAAAGTAATTAATATGGTGGGCAGTATCTTTTCATGGTACATTTTGTAAGTTTCCCTTTACTTGTAGGCAACACTGACCATATGATTGAAAGTTGATATTTGAAAGTTCAGCATAGTGGTTGAGAGCCTGGATTTGGAGTCAGAACCTAATTAGTGAATCCCAACCCTGTCACCCTGGGTAAATTAATCTTGAAGGTTTAGTTTCCTCATCTGTAAAATTGGAATCCATGTTTATCTCCCAGAGCTGTGAATTTAAATGAAAAAAATATGTAAAGCATGCTCCACAATTCCCATAGGAAATACTCAGTAAGTGATGGTTATTATTTTAACTGATCTAACATGCATCCCTGAGGCCTGGTTTTTGTTTTCTAAAGATAGGATTATATATTTTTAAATCAAGACAGTATTATTTGCGAGGCAGAACTGATACACAGTTGTAAACAAACACTATAGGCTGACAAGCTGTTTGACAAGGCTGGGGAGAGAGCACAAGTTACTTTAGTATCCAGTCCTAGGACATTAGTTGCCTTAGTTTTGTCCAATTTTGCCTAAATTGAAGTAGAAGTTTCACATTTGGCCTAAGACTCCACCATTCTAGAAGAATATATTGAGACAAAAGAGGAAGTTCAGTCTTGCTTTTTGAGGTAATATGATATATGGTAAGAGCAGAGATCTGCAGTAGCTATGTGAACTTGGACAAGTTAGTTACCTGGTTGCTAAGCTGTTGTTTTCTCACTTAAAATGAAGTGAGATCTCCAACACTTAGAATGGTGCTTGGTATATGGTAATAGATCTTTAGTAAAGAATATTGTAATTTAATGGTAATTGTAATTATGCTTTGTGAATAAAAAATAAGGGATCAGGACCTAGACAAGATAGTGTGGAACATCAGCCATCAGCCTTCCAAAACTGGAACCACTGTTGAAAGATACAATAAATTTACTCCGTGTATCACCAGCAGCTAGGATTAGGGAAGGTAGAGTTTTGACAAACTCATGTTAAGAACTTAAGTAGCGTTCACAAAAAGACAAGCATCCTTTAGTTCAGAGGTCCACAAACTTTATGTAAAGGGCCCGATAGTTAATGTTTTAAATCTTGCAGGCCAGGAAGTCTTTGTTTTAACTACTCAGCTCAGCAACTAGAAACAATACTTAAATGGATGAGCACTGTGTTCCAATAAAACTTAATGGACAGTAAAACTCAAATTTGATGTAATTTTTACATGGCATGAAATACTCTTTTTTAAAAAATAATTAAAATTGTAAAAAACATTCTAAGTTCATAGGTTCTACAAAAACAAGTAATGGACTAGATTTGGCCTCCATGTCTTAGTCTGACTTCGGCTTTAGATGATCTGTTCTGGAGTTCAGGTTTATTCTGGAGTTGGGACATGTGGAGGGTGAAGTGTGGAGTATATAGACTTTCTGCTCCAATCCCAGCCCTAGATTTAGAGCCAGAAGTTCTGAGTTCCACTCTTTCCTTCAATATGTGGTCCAAATAAGGAATTGAACCCTTTACAACATGAAGAAGCATTCTCTTTATTGTGTGTCTTTTAAAAAAAAATTTTTTTCTTTTTTATTCTGTTACATGTATACATATCTCCCCATTGCCCCCCCCCTCCCAGGCATACCCCAACTCCCCAGTGTCTTTGTTCATTGGTTATGCTTATATGCATGCATACAAGTCCTTTGGTTGATCTCTTATCTACCCCACCTCTCCTTAAACTTCCTGCTGTAATTTGACATCTGTTTTGATGCTTTACTGCTTCTGTGTCTATCCTTTTGTTCATCAGTTTATAATGTTCTTTATTATCCACAAATGAGTGAGATCGTGTGTTTCTCATTCATTGACTGGCTTATTTCACTAAGCATAAGGCTCTCTAGTTCCATCCAGGTTGCTGCAAATGGTAAGAATTCCTTCTTTTTAATGGCAGCATAGAATTCCTTTGTGTAGATGTACCATGGTTTTCTGATCCACTCATCTGCTGACGGGCACCTAGGCTGTTTCCAAATTGTAGCTATTGTAAATTGTGCTGCTATGAACATAGGGATGCATAAATCCTTTCTGATTGGTGTTTGTAATTTCTTACAATATATTCCTAAGAATGGGATTGCTGGGTCAAATGGGAAATCCATTTTTAGTTTTTTGAGGAAACTCCATACTGTTCTCCACAGTGGCTGCACCAGTCTGCATTCCCACCAACAGTGCACGACGATTCCTTTTTCTCCACATTGCATCCTCTCCAACACTTGTCGTTTGTTGATTTGTTGATGATTGCCATTCTGACATGTGTAAGATGGTATCGCATTGTCGTTTTGATTTGCATCTCTTGGATTATTAGTGACTTTGAACATGTTTTCATGTGTCTCTTGGCCTTTCGAAAAGGTTCTATTTAGGTCCGTTGCCCATTTTTTTATTGGATCGTTTATCTTCCTTTTATTAAGTTGTATAAGTTGGCTGTAGATGTTGGAGATTAAACCTTTATCAGTGATAACATTTGCAAATATGTTCTCCCATTTTATTGTGTATCTTAATTCCTTTTTTTCAATGGTTGTGGCGTTTCCATTGAGAACTACTATAATAGCTAATTTAAATTTCAGGACAATCTTAGAAAACATTTATCCAACACATGAATGTTTTAGGCAATCAAAAATGGAAGTAAGCTTTTAAGAATTAAATTATACCTTCCTTATTTAAAATTGTCTTAAAGCTGATTAGTGTGAAAACATAATCAGTATTGGGGTGCGGGGGAAGAAGTCTTTTGAACCTCCTAAGTTTGGGATAAGATTGATCTTTTTATATACATTGACCAAAGACACAATTATAAATAAAATCTGCATGTTTGTTCAAATGGAAGTCACATAGATCAGGAGACCTATGATGTTGGTTAAGATAAACCATCATCTCTTGTGTGTGATATAAGCTAGCTCTTAAAAGATTGAGATTGCCCAAATTATCTTAGCCCAGCCAGTGTGGCTCAGTGGTTGAGTGTTGTCCTATGAACCAGGCAGTCACAATTTGATTCCGGATAGAAGGACATGCCCAGGTTGCAGGCTCAGTCCCCAGGGGAGGCCATGCAGGAAGCAGTCGATCAATGATTCTCTCTCATCATTGATGTTTCTATCTCTCCCATTCCCTTCCTCTCTGATATATATGTACCTATAATAATAAGAGCATAATATGCTAATTAGACCGGGTGTCCTTCCATCTTTCCTGGTGAAGCCTGGGCTTCGAGGGAAGCCTGGGTCTGGATGCTTGCTGGTGGCTGGAGGGAAGCTTGGGAAAAGGAAGGCCTACTCTTGCATGAATTTTGTGCTTCGGGCCTCTAGTATATATATAAAAGAAAGAAAATCAACACACTGTCTTAAATGTGAACTATTGAGAATATTTATTCATTTGCCTGATTATGTCTCCTGTGCTTTTCCTTTGAATTTGCTTTCAATTCTTGTATTCTAGAATAAGTCTTTTTCTGTTCTTGCTGTGAATATCTAAGAATCATTGAATTTTTTCTTATGCTCTATAATGATTTTAACTACTGAATATATTTCCATGCTATATAGGAAATACTTTATTTGCAACATTTTGATTTACAGTTTTGAATATCAGTGGTGCACAAAGGCAATATGAGTTAAATTTTAGTGTGTGTTTGTAGTGTCATCTGGGGTACTTTTAAAATACAGATTCTTTGGGTCAGACCATGAGATGGTAGTGTTCAGTGTTTGGGATGGAGACAGGAATCTATTATCCCATGCAGACAATATTTGTTTAGCTTCTTTCTGGGCTGCAAGTAGATTTAGGAGCTTTTCTGGATTGCAGTGGTCTGTATTTCTGACACAGACTACAAGTTGAGGTTGGGAGGTATTGGATCTGCCTTTGCAGAAGAGGCATTTTAGGTGCACCAGACTGATATTTTATGTAGGTCCTTTAATCATTGCTCGTTATTAATTGAGTCATTCCAGGAAGGGAGTATTAAAAACAGTAGGTAGCCTTGCCTGCTATGGCTCGGTTGGAGCGTAATCGCGTAATACCTGAAAATGGTGCAGTCAATTCCTGTCAGGGCACATATCCAGGTTGTGGGTTTGATTCCTCAGTTGGGGTATGTGCGGGAGGAGACCAGTGATGTATTTTTCTCTTACATGGATGTTTCTTTCTCCCTTCCTCTTTATAAACAAATCAATGAAATAAAACACTGGGTAGTTATCTGTTGAAATTTTTTCTTAATTAAATCTTTATTATTCAGATTATTACATTTGTCTCTCTTTTTTCTCCTCCATAACTCCCCTCCATCCCACTCCCACCCTTACCTCTACCCGTACCTTTCCCCCCAATTGATGAGTCCATAGGTGTATGATTTTTGTCCAGTCACTCCCTGTACACTCCTCATCCCTTTCCCCCTGAGAATTATCAGTCCACTCCCTTTCTGTGCTCCTGATTCTATTATATTCACCAGTTTATTCTGTTGATCAAATTTTTAATTCACTTAGTTTTTAGATTCACTTGTTGATAGATATATATTTGTTGTTCATAATTTTTTATCTTTTACCTTTTTCTTCTTCCTCTTCTAAAAGAGTACATTTCAGCATTTCATATAATACAGGTTTGGAGTTGATGAACTCCTTTAGCTTTTTTTTTATCTGTGAAGCTCTTTATCAGCCCTTCAATTCTGAATGTTAGCTTTGCTGGATAGATTATTCTTGGTTGTAGGTTCTTGCTATTCATCACGTTGAATATTTTTTGCCACTCCCGTCTGTCCTGCATCGTTTCTATTGAGAAGTCAGCTGACAGTCATATGGGTGCTCCCTTGTAGGTAATTAATTGTTTTTCTCTTGCTGCTTTTAATATTCTCTTTGTCTTTTGCTCTTGGAATTTTAATGATAATGTGTCTTGGTGTAGTCCTCTTTGGATTCTTTTTATATGGGGTTCTGTGTGCGCTTCCTGGACTTGTAAGTCTATTTCTTTTACCAGGTGTGGAAGTTTTCAGTCATTATTTCTTGAAATAGGTTTTCAGTATCTTGCTCTCTCTCTTTTGGCACCCTCACAATTCTGATGTTGGAACGCTTGAAGCTGTCCCAGAGTCTCCTTACATTATCTTCACATTTTTGGATTCTTTTCTCTTCTTGCTTTTCCAGTTGAGTGTTTTCTGATTCTTTATATTTCACATTTTTGAATTGATTCTTGCCTTCCGCTAGTCTGCTGTTAGGTCTCTAATTTTTTTTTTTTTCAGTCAGTGTATGTTTAATTTCTATTTGGTCCTTTATCATCTCTAGTTGGATCTTTTGCATCTCTAGTTGGTTCTTTTGCATCTCCTCTTGGGACTTGATAAATTTATCCATCTTTTCTAGCATATTGAAAAACCTTACAATTGTGGTTTTGAACTCTATTCAGTCTTTTTTTTCCCCTCCATTTCTTTAGTTTGTGATCCCTTCCCTTGTCTTGGCATTTTCACTATGCTGGGAGAACTTCTGTGTTGGATTCAGCCTTATGATACCAGACTTGAAAAACCGCAAAAGCCTCTCTTGAGCTTGGGATGGGTGGAGTCTCAGGGCTTAAGGGACAGCCTTGCCTTCCAGTCGGGCCTGCCCTCCATGGCCCCTGAGTCTCACATGACGGGTAGTCGCTGGAGCGGTCCCTGTGCATGCACGCTGCGCTCTTTTGCAGTGCCTCTAGACTGCTGCCTTTCTGGCTCCCCTGTGCTACGGGTCTGGGTCCCCAGGGTTTTGCCCGAAACTGGGGTTTAGTGAGGTTAGAAGTGGCACAGTTGGGAGGGTCTGTCTCCCGCCCTCTTGTGAAAGCCAGCGGCACAATCAGCAGTCTCTCCTCTGCGGCGCAGTGCTGTGTACGCCACCAAACTTCTGCTCTTTTGTGACTCTCCTAAATTTCTGTGCACTTCTCCCCCTTCACAGTCCAAACTCCCTCCCGAATGAGTTTAGGCTGGGTCAGAGGTTTAGTGTTGTAGGATAAGGAGTTCAATGCCTTTGAGAGTCTCCTTCTCCTTCCTGCCAGAGAAGGCCAGCAAGGTTCGCCTTCACTCGCTCTCTCCATGTGCCTGCGTCTCCGCACCTCAGCTTTTTGCAGCTCCTCTGGGTCTCCCTTAGCCCCTCTCTTTCCCTCTAGTTGTAGAATTTCCACTCAGCCAGCTTTCCTGTGGTTCTGGATGATGTCTGTTCTGTCTTTTAGTTGTAGTTTTGAAATTGTTGTATGAGGCAGCAGTGTAGGTGTTTACCTCTGCCGCCATCTTGGATTCTAGCAACTGTTGAAATTTCTGTCTTAGTTGTGTATAGCATACTTGCCCACCAGATTGTAACATTGGTTTTTATAATCTTTAAAACTATGAATTTATTTCTAGCCATTATTTTCCACAGTTCAGATATTGTAATAGTTGTGTAATTGTTGAAATACATTTTAATGAAAGCCTGAATTATAGGAATGACTCCATTCTTGATTCCTTACCTCCAGGTTCCTCCTTTCTGAAACATTATGCCCTGTGCTACCCTGTTTCCCCAAAAATAAGACAGTGTCTTATATTAATTTTTGCTCCCAAAGATGTGCTAGGTCTTATTTTCAGGGGATGTCTTATTTTTCCATGAAGAAGAATACAGTACACATTTATTGTTGAACAACAACAAAAAAAGGGAATTTATTACCTATATATGGTACGGTAGTAGTTGTCATCACAAACCAGCTCACTGATTGGCCTCAGTGCAGCTGGAGCTATTCAGGTAGTGCGAGGTCTCTTTAAATCAGGAGTCAGACACCTTACGGTAGTTTCGGGGTCTTATATTCTTGGGAGGCCTTATGTTTGGGGTATGCCTTACATTATAGCGAGAAGCAAAACTGGAAGAAGGTCTTATTTTCGGGGGATGTCTTATTTTCAAGGAAACAGGATATTTCCTTTACATTTCATATGAGGTTTTAACTATAGGTTAGGGAGAACTTCTAACTTTACTGTTTCCCACATAAACTTAACTCTCTTCAGCTTTGTAAGCTGGCCAAGGCCTTGGGGATTCTTTTTCTCTGGGAAGTCTGAAAAAGGTCTTTTGTGTTTCTTTGAAAATTTGTACAAGTACATGTGAGCATTTTTTTCTGGGGGAGAGGACTAACAGTTTTTCAAAGGAATCTGTGACCCCAAATAAATATTAGAATTGGAATTCTTTATGACACCTCTGAGCTAGACTTTGACTTTTTTTTTTTTTTTGTCAAACTCATCTCTGCTCCAGCCAGATCCTACAGTAAAAACATATTAAAAACTCACTGATTTTAGTTTGGAAGTTGTATGTTGTTTCCAATCTTTAAGCGGCTATTCTTGAACTTGAACATACATAATGTCTAAAGTTTATTATTATTTGAGCTCCACTTCTGACAATAAAAGGACTTTAAAATCCTTTAACTCTGATCCACCATAAACTTACTAGTACATGCTATTATCTTCCAGTGTTTATTATTGCTCATGAATAAAAAACACCATATGAGATAGAATATTATTATTCCATGCAGACAATATTTGTTTAGCTTTACCTATATCTGTACCAATTTATTTGAACATTAGTCATATTACAGAACTTTCTTTTGGGATGATTTTTTTTCTCCTTTCTCGAGTATATCCTTTTAGAGATTTCTTTAGTGAGGATTATGGCTGCAAAACTAGCTAGTTTTTTTTTTTTTTTAAATCAGGAAATATATTTTGCCCTTATTTTTGAAAAATAGAATTGATTCCAAATAAAACCAGTTAATTGGTTATTTCTTATAGCATTTTGAAGATGTTATTTGATTATCTTCTGGCTTCCTCACTATTCTTGAGGAGATTTTGTCAGTTGAGATTAGATAATTTGCCAGAGATCTGTCTTCTTTCTCTGGTTGCTTTTGAGATTCTTACTTTGGCTTTGGTGTTCTTGAGTTTTACATTTTTGGACATTGTATTTCCCCTGCTCCTCCTTAAGCTAAATGTATTGGGGTGACATTAGTTAATATGATCACATGGGTTTCAGGTGTGGGCATTGTGATTTTATTAATGAGTTTGGAATACCTTGTTTGTTTAGTTGATTTGTGCCTGATTAGTGCTGAAAAATTACTGGCCATTTAATCATATACTATTGCTCTTTTATGGACTTAAGGAAATTCCAAGTTGTCATTTATTAGATCTTCTTATTCTATTCTCTTTTTCTTGCCCTCTCATTTCCATCTCCTTGTTTTTGTTTTGTTTGCATTGTGGATCTTTCCTTGGATCTAACTTCTGGTTTACTAATGTGCTGTATCTAATTTTCTGTTAGGTCACTGTTGAATTTTTAATTTCAGCAAATATATTTTTACTTCTAAATCTTCTACCCTATGTAACCCCCATCCCAATCTGTGGGTTGCTTCCTTTGTCTTTGGTGTTTGTCTGCTTTTATGGTTGTGTTGGGGGAGTTACTGGGGCACTTGAATGTTTTCCTTGCTTCTTGAAGCTCACTAAAGTATTAAGAATTATATTCTATTGAAGATCCAGTTATTTTGTAATGAGAGTACTCTGGAACATGTTTTTTATTTTATTTATTTATTTATTTATTTTTACCAGAACCCATAGCAACCTTATTGATTTGGAATCTGTGGTACTGTGAACATAGGGATTGAAGGCTTGAGCCAACACTTGAGATTTACCCAAAGATATTGAAAATGAAAATAAAGTATAAACTAGGTTTCAAGGGAGTTGTTTATGGAAATGGATATAATAGTTAAAAAACTAATGCTTCTGAGGCAAAATGTTCAACATCTTTGTTCTGCCTATTTTGGTATACAAAACACAGTTGTGAGTATACCAAACACAGTTTATCTTATACTAGAGGCCTGGTGCATGAAATTTGTGCATGGGTGCAGTCCCTGGATAATGATTGAAGCATGAGTATCTGGCGTGGAAGGGCAGGTCCTAGCTGACCTCTGGGCCCTGGACAGCACCTGGGCCCCCAGGTTCCCACATTCCTTCCCTTACCCCCCCAACTTAAGTCATGGTGCCTGAGTCCTCACACAGAGATGTGATAGGCGTGGCCAGACACTGAGGGCTGGGTCACAGTGTGAACTTCTTGGCTGCCCAGCAGCGTCACATGGAAGCTGAGCAGGCAACACACTCTCTCTGGCCAGCTTCACAGTCCGGCTCTTGCTCAAACCCATGGGGTACCCAAATGGCCCCTGCAGTACCAGTAGTTGTGGCCTGGCTTACCCGGAAGAGGTTGTGTGGGTGTGGGGTGGCGGAGGCTTCCCTGGCGTGTAAGCCTTAGCATCCTGGAGGAGAGTAGCAGGGGGAGGGAGAGTGAGCTCTGCAGATACCCTGCATTCTCACTGCACCTCTGTCCCCATCATCCCGCCCCCAGGTAACCAGTGAGAGGTCACAGCTTCCCGCCCAGGTGCCAGGGGAGTTTGGTTGTCACTACCCATCCCCAGTTCCCTGTACCAGCCTGGGTCCTGGCCCCAAAAGGGGAATCTGGGCCTGCGGGCCGCTGTTGACTATCTGCAGGATGGTTGGGTGGGTCTCCTGCCCGGATCCCTCAGTGCCTGGGAGCTGTGTGGTGGCCCCTCCCACTGCTGCTGCCATTGGTCGCCATCTGCAGGGTGATTGGCGGAGTGATCAGGCTCCCGCTCATACCTACCTTGGCCTGGCACTGCCTGCTCACCTGCTCTACCACCCTGCCATGAACCCACTCTCATCCAGGCCCATAGGGGCTGGCAGCGCCTCCACTGCCAGTGCCATATCACTGACACCCATTATGTTCTGCGCCGCACCCTGGTGTCAGTGCACCTCATAGTGAGCGGTTGAACTCCCAGTTGAACTCTGTTAAACAATTTGAATATTAGGCTTTTATTAATACGGTTATTACTTATTAAATATTTATTATTTTCAACATGAACAACTGTAAGCCTATTTTTGCCGTATCTTGTATAAGCACATCTTCAATTGGTCAGAGCTAGTGAAGTCATATTTATTGGATTACTTTGTCCACATCTACGCACCCCCTTTGCATTGCTATTTTCCAGTAAGTGGTAGATCCTCCAACTACTTGTCAGCTTCAGTGTCAATCCTCATTCAGGGCCTTATTTGAGTTTGCTGCTAACAGGAATCCTCCCCTTCAAATTTTGTGTGACTAATTTATTTTTTATTTTGTACTGTTAATTATTAATGTACACTGCTTATGCATTACTTTCTATAAATATTACATAGTATCTTTTCTTCTGGAATGGTTGGTTGCATGTCTGTTTTTTGGTTTATCACAGTGCTTCTCTGAGGACATGAATGTGGTGAGCAGTCAATAATCCTGACTTATAGCTGAGTTACAATTATAGTGACTAGAGTTATAGCATTTGGAGTTATACCATATATGTGAGAACCGTGTACTTAGCCCTCGTGTTTGACAAAATCCTACATGATGTCTTGGAGGAAATTATTTCTAAACTTGATGTGAATAATTTGGAGGAAAACTGTGTTCTTAGAAAGAGTATTTGAAATGTTGGTAACAGTATTTATGTTTAGATATTGTGAAAGGTGTGGGTGGATGTTTTAACAGTAGTATTCTGTAGTTGGAGAAGCCACAATATATTTAGGAAATGTCTTTATTTTTGCCTTAATTCCATTTATAATGGCCTCTGTGATGTGAAGTTTTCAAGAGGTTGGTAGTTCCCTAGCATTCGTTGATGAAGTCCAACAATGTTCATAGTACATAATGAATATCTTTGGTTAAAATGTACCAATTTTTCATCAATATTTTACTGTATAGGATTTCAGGGCATGACAGAGTTGGCTACACTAGCATTTCTTATGTTAGCATGTAACCAATCTGGAAGCTTCAGTTATTTAGAATATGTGAGAACAAAGACCAAAAAAAGAAAAAGCCTTGTTCTGTACACTTTCAATGATTCTGGTCTCTCTTGAAGACTGTTTACCTTTATTATATAGGCATGATATGCTTGGATTTAACTGGCTTCCTTAGCGTGTTAGAAAAAGATATTTGGTAAAGGAAAGGGAGTTGCTAAAGGCAGGTGAGTAGACAGTAACTTTGCTTTTGAGATGAGCTGTAGAGGGGATCTGGTTATTGTACCTCTGGGTCATGGATTACACAGATCCCTGAGCCTCATAGAGCATCTGAGAAGCATGTTTACCAAAAGAAAAGATCATGTTGGAAAGAGCTATCAAAAATCGTTTTCAAAAAGTTTTGGCATGTGACAAAATTAAATTTATTTTTATGATACTGCTTTCCAAAGTTTCCACCTAAGTGTTTTTAACAGAAGAAGAAAGAGAGCAAGTGTGCTAATTAGGAAATAGAGATGGGAAAGGGGGTTATAAGTGTGGCTTGCTTTTTTTTTTTTTTTAATATATTTTATTGCTTTTTTTACAGAGAGGAAGGGAGAGTGATAGACTGTTAGAAACATCGATGAGAGAGAGGCATCGATCAGCTGCCTCCTGCACGCCCCCTACTGGGGATATGCCCGCAACCAGAATACACGCCCTTGACGGAATCGAACCTGGGATCCTTCAGTCCGCAGGCCGACACTCTATCCACTGAGCCAAACCAGTTTTGGCTGTGGCTTGCTTTTGAATTCTCATGTTATCTAAAGCCTTCGTGAATATTTTTTCGTTTCCTATTGAGTGTTTTAGAAGTACTTACCAGCTAACTCTTCTCCATAAATATTTGGGGACCAGGTTGATGATTTAGGACAGCGGTTTGCTGACATATTGACTGAGTTTGCTGACCACTACTTTAGGAAGATGAGCCCTGAGTTAGCGTCTTCATACAGCCCTTCATCTCCTGCTATATATGCGTACCCTGGTTTAAGAACAGGACTTACTGTGTTATCTTCCATAATGATGCTAGGTAAGGGAAATATTAACTGATATTGGTGATATGTAAATGAGAATACTTGAATTGAGTAATCAGACATTTTAAAAAATATATTTTTATTGCTTTAAGAGAGGAAGGGATAAAGAAATATCAATGATGAGAGACAATTATGATTGGCTGCTCCTGCACCACCACCACCACCACCACCACCACCACCACCACCACCACCACCACCCCACTGGGAATCCAGCCCTCATCCGGGACATGTGTCCTGACCAGGAATCGAGCTGTGACCTCTGGGTTCATAGGTCGATGTTCAACCACTGAGCCACACCTAGCTGGGCTCAAAAATATTTTCTATTAGTCTGTTTCAGTAATTGTCTTTAACCATTCATCTTAAAAGATACTTATTTTTTATCTGAAGTCATCTTATTGATGAATGTTCAAGAGAAAGTATACTAGATGTTTCTATCTCAAGTCTGTTTCTCTACTTAAAAGAGCAATTGTGCTGTTCCTTGGAATCAGTCATGGGAGCAATTGCAGGTTTCCTATTGACTGTCTGCTTCATAAATTCTTCCTGCCCATGGGCTAGGCCAGTGGTTGGCAAACTCATTAGTAAACAGAGCGGTAAACCGCACCGGCTTGTGAGCCGTGGTTTGCCGACCACTGGGCTAGGCCAAAGCCCTCTTAGAAAACTTCTTGTTTTTCAGGGCATCTTTATCCTTCAGCTCCTCTCTCCCTGCAGAATTTGCTCATCCAGATATCCAAGTATGATAACTTAAACTTGACTTTCATCCCTTTGCCAGGTCCCTTTGAGTCGAAGCTTTATTTATCCTGTTTTTTGACTTCTTGATCTGGATTCAGTACTTTCTTATTGTCTTGTTCTAAGCCTTTGGTGTGGGAGGTAGGGATCTGACTGCCCACTTTTGCTTACCTTGCTTTTTTTCTGTACAATACAGAGGAAATCCTGTTGTCCTACTAGGTTAATAATGTAGATTTTTTTGCAATAGATGGAATCACATGTTGTATATGTGCATTTTGATATGTATGCTATTTTGTTGTATTGACAATAAGCTTCAAAACTTCCTATGTCAAATTTGCTGAAGGTGTTAACATTATAGATATTTTTACAATTAAAAATGTCGAATTTTGTGCCAAAAAAAAAGCATTTGTGGGAAGTTATAATTCATTACTTTATTTTGAAGAAAAGTGTTGCTGAATATTCTGGGAAGCTTATGAACATGCTCCATTTCAAGATACTTGTGAATACAGATTTAAACACTTTAAAAATGATGATTTTGATGTGAAAGACAAAGAACGTCCAGGTCAACTGAAAAAGTTTGAAGACCAACGATTATAAGCATTATTGAATGAAGATGCGTGTCAGACTCAAAAACAACTTGCAGAAAGATTAAACATTGCTCAGTAAACAATTTCCGATCATTTACAAGCAACGGGAAAGATTTTAAAGTAAAATGGGTGTCACATTAACTCAATGAAAGACAAGTGGAAAACCAAAAAGTAATCAGTAAAATGTTGCTTCAATGGTACGAAAGAAAGTCTTTTTTGAATCAAATTGTGACTGGTGATGGAAGATGAATTTATTTTGAGAATCCCAAATGCACGAAATCATGGGTTGATCCAGGTCAACCATCAACATCGAAAAGAAGACAATGCTCTGCATTTGGTGGAATCAGAAAGGTGTGGTGTATTATGAGCTTCTAAAACCAGGTGAAACCATTAATACTGATTACTACCAAACACAAATAAGTAATTTGAACTAGGCTTTGATCATGAAACTACCAGAATGTTCCAGAAGACATGAAAAAGTAATTTTGCTTCATGATTACGCACCATCACATACTTCAAAACCAGTTAAAGACTCTTTAAAAGATCTTGCCTGGGAAGTATTAACCCACCCGCTGTATTCACTAGACCTTGCTCCTTCAGATTACCACTTGTTCAGATTGATGGCACCTGCACTTTCTGAGCAGCATTTCAGAATGTACAAAGAAGTGAAAAATTTGGTCTCTGCATGGTTTGTATCAAAACACAAAAAGTTCTGTTGGGATGGTATCCACAAATTACCTGAAAGATGGGGAAATGTGTAGCTAGCAATGGATATTATTTTGAAAAAAGCACTTTTGATGTTTCTCTTGAAATTAATGTGTTTTCTTTGATTACAAAATAAGCATTATTAGCTGGTACACCTAGGATACTTCAGATACCTGAGAACAAGGCCTGCAGGGGAGGGCAGTTGGGAGGGACAAGATCACGAACTGTGGTCCTATCTTTGCAGGCCATCCCAAGAGACTCCACTCATGTACAAATTCATGCACTGGGCCTCTAATCCTATCTAATAAAGAGGTAATATGTAAATTTACCATCACTCCAACACACAAGATGGCTGCCCCCATATGATCAAAGATGGCCACCCCGTGTGCACACAAGATGGCTGCCATCTTATTAGATAGGCTTAGAGGCCCAGTGCATGAATTTGTGCATGAGTGGAGTCTCTTGGGGTGGCCTGCAAAGATAGGGCCACAGTTTGTGTGACCCCAGCCTTATAGCCCCAGCCTTGCAGCCTGCACCCCACCTGGTACTCCCTCCTTGGCCTTGTGCTGCCCCCTTACCTGCTCCACCACCCCACCTGCTGGGTGATCAATTGGGGCTGGACCCCCTGCCTGGTTCTTTGTACCTGGGAGCCAGGTGATGGCCCTGCCTCCCACTGTTGTCACTGGTCACTGGTCACTGTCTGCGGGGTGATTGGGCCCCTTCTTGCACCTGCCTTGGTTTGGCACCTCCTACTCACCTGATCCACCATCTTGCAGTAGTTCCACTCTCATCGGGACCCATTGGGGCTGGCAGCACCTCCACTGGCGCCCGTTGCCAGCAGTGTGTCGCCAACACCCGACATATTCTGCACGGCCCCTTTGGTGGTCATCATACATCATAGGAAGTAGTTGAACTCCCCGTCTCCTAGTCGAGCTCCCAGTCAAATGATCTCCTGAGGTGACAATTTGCATATTAGTCTTTTATTATATAGCATTAGAAGTCCAATGTATGAATTCATGCACGAGTGGGGTTCTTCTGCCTGCCCGGCGATTAGGGTTCATCAGGGCTGTCTCACCCAGTCCTAATTGGGGCCAGCTGGCCGTGGGGAGGGACCACGGAAGGTTGGCTGGCTGTGTGAAGTTGGCTGTGGGAACACACTGACTACCAGGGGATAGCTCCTGCATTGAGCGTCTTCCCCCTGGTGGTCGGTGCATATCATAGCTACCATCTGGTCATAATGGTTGTTTAGGCTTTTGTAAATATACACTAGGGCCTGATGCATAAAATTCGTGCACGAGGGTTCCCTCAGCCTGGCTTGCACCCTATCCAATCTGGGATCCCCTTGGGGGATATCCAACTGACGGTTTAGACCCCATCCCACAGTTGGATGTCTCCTCACAATCTGGGACCGCCGGCTCCTAACTACTTGCCTCCCTACCATCTTGATCTCCGCATAACTGCTTCCCTGCTGGCCTCATGGCCCCCAAATGCCCTCCACTGCCATCTTCATGGCCCCCAACTACCCTCCCCTGCCGGCCTCATGGCCCCAACTGCCCTCCCCTGCTGGCCTCATTTTCCCTAGCTGCCCTTCCCTGCTGGCCTGATTGCCCCTAACTGCCTTTGCCTTGGCCCCCACCATCGTGGCTTTGTCCAGAAGGAAGTTGGACAGTAGGAAGATGTCTGGTCTCCTGGTCTAATTAGCATATTACTTTTTAGTAGTATAGACTAGAGGCCTGGTGCACAAAATTTTTGCATGGTGGTGGGGGGATCTTAGGGCGGTCAGATATCTCCCGCAATCCAGGACCACTGGCTCCTAACCACTCACCTGCCTGCCTGCCTACCTGCCTAATGGCCCTCCTCTCCTGGCCTGGTCACTGCCAATGTGCATACAGCTGGGGTCCCTCAGCCTGGCTTGTTTGGAGCCCTCAGGGGATGTCCTTGGGGGAGCGGGCCTAAGCCAGCACTCAGACATCCTTAACTCTGCTAAGGAGGCAGGAGAAGCTCCTGCCACTGCTGCTGTGCTTGCCAGCAGTGAGTCCAGTTCAGGGCTTCTGGCTGAGTGGCACTCTCCCCGGGGGAGCGCACTGACCACCAGGTGGCAGCTCCTGCATTGATCACACAGGTGATCAGTGTGTGTCATAGTGACTGGTTGTTCCACTGTTTGGTCGATTTGCATATTAGGATGGGAGTGCTAACAGAGGTCAGGGGCGGGGGTTGGACATAGACAAAAGTGTGGTGATGGCCAGAGGTGGGAGCTGGGTGGAGGAGGGTAAAGGGGTGAAATGGGAGGCATCTATAATGGTGTCAACAATAGAATATAAGCAACAATGATATACCATTACACTACACACCTTTTAGGGGGAAAAAGATATATTATGGACTATATGCATTTACTACTTTGGTAACATTAAAAAATTTAAAGGATTTTGTCCAGAAAGTGTTGTTGAAATGTATTTATATTTTTATGGTAAAGCTAAGGAAACTTCAGAGTTCCTATGAGGGCTGGATTTGTTCTCCAGGAGAGAACAAGCAAGTTGCAACCAGTAGCATTTTGGGTAACCTGCTTGAAATGATTTAACAGAGAAAGGGACGGCCTAAAGTTATTTGTAATTTATATTCTAAATAAAGTAATTTTTTAACCTTATTTATGCCCCGCGGGGGTGCCCCCGCCCCTCCTGAAATTAGTCCTTCAGGTTCTGTAAACTTTAGGCCTTACAAAATCTGTGTTAGTCTCTGAGGGTTGGGGTTCCCCAAAGGAGTTCGGATTCATTCATTATATTTATTTGCTCCTATTAATTCTTGTTCTAGAGCAGCGGTTCTCAACCTGTGGGTCACGACCTCTTTGGGGGTCGAACGACCCTTTCACAGGGGTCGCCTAAGACCATCGGAAAATGCAGATATTTACATCACGATGCATAACAGTAGCAAAATTTCATGGTTGGGGGTCGCCACCACATGAGGAACTGTAATGCAAGGGTCGCAGCCTTAGGAAGGTTGAGAACCACTGCTCTAGAGGGAGAGTGAGGACAGTTTTTTTACTCAGTAATTTTTATAATAATAATTGTATTGGAACCTGCTCCTTCTTTGGCTATTTACAGGTTTACCTCACCGGGGAACTCACAGAGTCTTTAAGCCTTTTGAAGATAAGGGCAGAGCTGTATTGTGTTTCTATAATACAGACACAAAGTTAATACAACTTTTATAAATATTTGTTTTAGAAACTGATAAATTTCATTGCCATGAGGCATTACTTTTTCTTTTGCTCCATCTCTTTAGGCTGAGGGAATGAACAGGTAGAGCTCCTTCTTGTTTATTCTTTCTGTAGTACAGTGAATTCGCAACATGGTAAGTCTATGGGGGGGAGGGAGGTCTTCTTAAAACAGGGCACACCAGTCCTAAACTCGGTTCTAGTAAAGACTGATTCGCACACCACGTGTGGACTTAGATGGCTATTGGACATAACCATTTTTTTTGGCCCCTTTGCTCCCACAGCACCTGCTTCAACCAGAGGCAGTGTCATGACCCGTCATGGCGACTGCAGGGCGTGCACTGCCGGAGGTCTTGGCAGTCAGCGGGTGTTGACCTTCCCAAGATGGCAACACCCACAGACGCGCGCCAGGGGCGGGGTCCCGCCGGCAGAGGTGAAGCAGAGCGGCGCAGGGCAACCCTCCTCCCCGTCTCCTCCGTGCTGCTGGCGGGCTGATGGCTGAGGGGAGCGGCAGCCACTGGCCTGGCCGGGTGTGGGCTCGCGAGGAAGGGCAGCCTGAGGCACTGGTCCCGGCTGGGTGGGTTGGCACTTCTTCCCAGGGCATGGGGGGTATTGGGGCTGGAAAGGAGGGAGGCTGCTCCCTCCCCCACGGCTGGGTGGGGCGGTGTAAAGGAGGGGCGAGCTGCTGCTCCTAAGAGCCGGCCTGCCCCGCCGCTGGTAGCCGAGCAGTCCACCGGGACGCCCGCCGCCCGGAGCCACAGTGACCCAGCTTTTCGCAGCAGTACCTCCGGTTAGCACTGAGGACATTGGCAAGACGGACGAGGAACACATGGTGATCGTTCTGGTGAGAGACACTGCCTACCCCGGACTGCTTTTTCATCTCCACATTTGTGTCACAAAAGTAGTGTTTTTAAAATCTGATCTACTGCCTGCAGTCCTAGACCTTGTTTTGAATTTTCTGTGCTGGGAGCTGGTGGTCTTGGGTGGGTGGGGTAGGGACCAAGAGGTGCTCAACGCACCTCATGGTGACCAGTCGCCTGTCAGGTCATAGCGGTCGTTAGGGACACTGGCCTTTTATAATACAGATAGATGAGTTTCTGAGCTTAAAAAGAGGTAAATAGTTATTTAGTTATTTTTTTGAAGATTTTTAAAAATGATTTGTAGTGCTCTTCTTTTGGAGTATAGGTTTGAGTGAAATTTCCTCTAGAATTATTTTAAATACTATCATCAGTCGATACCACTAGCTTCAGCTCATAAGTAAATTTTTGAGAATGTCTTGAATAAATTGGTAGATGCCTATCTGAAAGAGAAAATATTCCTAGGGGGAAACAATTCTTTCTAAGTAGCTCCTGTTTGGGACTGTTTAAAAATGATGAGGTTGCAATGATTATGTAGAATTAGATGGAAATGAGATGTGTATAAAGTGTTAAGACCAGACACATTTTGCTTACCCAGCAGTCTGATAAAATCAACAATAACAACAAAAGATTGTGATTATGAGTGAGGAGTTTTACA
Source organism: Lasiurus borealis (assembly GCA_004026805.1). Lineage (NCBI taxonomy): Eukaryota > Metazoa > Chordata > Mammalia > Chiroptera > Vespertilionidae > Lasiurus > Lasiurus borealis. Next base: position 3,533 of record PVJN01007345.1, on the reverse strand, counting down.
GCAATGCCAAACTCATGTTTGTCAAGAAGAAGCCTGGGAGAGAACAAGACCAAAATCGTGGCGAGTGGGGAAAGGATTGGCCAAAAATTCAAGTTGTCTTGTAGGCATAATCCACTAAATGAAAAATGAAAACGTTAGGTTCTTGTCTTGGCTGAATTCTATTGCAGTAGATGGACCTGCCTTGGAGTTTGGGGAACTGTTTTAAAAGCTTTTTCTGTAGTGGAACAGGTCTCTCCTTAAAGAAGAGTGCTTCCCTTAGAACTCGAGGAGCAAACATTGGAGCAGGTAAAGACATAAATGTGACCTACTTCATGAAGGTGGGTCAGAACTCTTGTTTTTCCTCTGTGTAGACAAGATTGGAGTGCCATGCTGTATTCCTGAATCCCTGACTTTGCTGGGTGATTAGGATGGGAGCTAGAAAATAAGATGGGGAAATTCCCACCCTTCCTGTGCTTTACCAGCCCTTCCTACCACTCAAAAGTATGATCTGAGTTTCTTTGGAATTATCTGCTGGCCTAACAGGGAGTGCCGCCTGTTAGGACCACTGCTGACTTTATCTACTCTGTTGCCTTGGGAGGAGGGATGTTTGCTATGTCCTACATTAAATGGGTTGGAACTTTCTTCTGCAGGTAATAGGAGGTCAACTCAAGCCATTAAGTTCTCTGAAGTTCTATGGGGGCTGAGCAGAAGTGAAGGCATGCTTCTCACTTTTGTTACAGGAATAGTAAAGCAGTTAGTACTGCTTCTTCAGAAGCTCTTTTAGTTTTCAGTTGTGCTTCTATCCCAGGAAGGGGAAAGAGAAATCCAGGGGTCAAGACTTGGCAGTGCTCACAGTCAGCGTACCCACTAGGTTTTATTGCTGGGCCAGATACATTTCTGATAAGCCTCCAGGTTCTAAGCATCTCTCTCAATCCCAGTGGGCAGGAACTCTTAAGATTCAAACCAATGCAGCTACTGCCTAAGTAGAAAGAATGGCTCAAGAGTCATGTGCAGCAGTTTATTAGTTTTTGAAGGGAGGTATATATCAGAAGCTCCTGTCACTGAAAAGTTGTAGGATCAATCAAAAGTTATTGTCAATTTCCTTTTGTTTTCTCCAGCTTTCTTAATTTCTGGCCTTTTCTAAATCTGGGTCAAGGGAAATGAAGTTAAGTGGGTTGGTATCTTTTCCATCTACTTGCTTTGGCTGTCATTCTTATCAACCCACCTCCTATTTTAGAGCCCTACCTCCTGCATGCTGCACTTCATCATAGAATATGGAATTGAACTATTTAGAAAGTTTAGTTTCCTGTTTATGAAAAAATCAGATGAGTAATAGAATCATTATGTCTTTCTAGAGTAAACTTTCAAATTAAAATAATCTAGTCTTTTATTTCCTTCATCTTCTCCCCTTTTCCTTTTGTCCTTAGTAGAAAATGAATTTCTCCCTTCTGTACATCATAATCAATTTAGAACAGGTCACCTAGTCAGGGTTTTGCTTAGTATGTGTAAGACATCAATAATGATACAAAGGAGCAACAAATGTATAGAAAAATTTACTTTTCTCCCTCATTATCTGTTTTGGATATATTTTAGCAAGAAGATATTTAATAAACATCCTTATGATTTATATTTGTTAAAATGGTCTTCGAAAGATTTCTTGAAAAGAGTTTATAATTGCTATTGATGAAACCATTTAAAAGTGAAGATTGCTTAAATTAAAACCTTATAAATAAACTTTAATGAACAATTAATAATAATGTGACTTAGTACTATATTTAAGTACATGTAGATGGATGACCTTTTGCATGCTACATAAAAACTGAAGAATTTAGGGTTTAGGGTTTACTTTGTAGTTTTAGGGTTTACTTTAAGGTGTTGGACATGTTGTTTTCTAAGATACGTATAGTCTTGGGTATTCGTGGGGAATTGGTTCCAGGAAACCCTTCAGATAACCAAAATCTGGGGATGCTCAAGTCCCTTATATTAAAATAGGGGCCCAGTGCACGAATTTGTGCACCTTGAAAGGAACTATAGGCCGTGAGGCTGTGGTGTGCACAAGGGCTGGTCTCCGCTCATCCTTCACACTCCTGCCTGGCCCCTCCCACCCTGGCCCCCAGTCTCCTATCTGCCAGCAGCCCCACTCCTGCCACTGCTATACCCATGCGCTGATGGTGCTGGCCCCCCCCCACTCACACCCCCTGACAGCACAGAACTATTGGGGTTGGTGCCAGCAGTGGTGCGAGTGGTGGATGCTACCCTGCTCCTCACCCCTCAGGAGCTGGTGGAGGTGAAGAAGCTCTGAGGGGCAATCAGGGCTGGCAGCAGATGTGAGTGGTGGCCCTGGCTGCAGGTGCAAGTGCCAGGAGGGACCGTGTCATGCAAGAACAAAGGATTTTCAGGAACCACCAGAGGCTCACTCCAATGACAGTGACCGGTGCTCTGCTGTGTTCTGGCATCCCTACTCACCTGCACCATCCCACCTTGGTCAATGCCTGCCATGTTCCTTGTTTGCCCTCTAGTGGTCTGTACATATCATAGTGACTGGTTGTTCGGTTGTTCCACTGTTTGGTCTATTTGCATATTAAGGTTTTATACACACACACACATACACACATACGTATGTACGTATGTGTGTGTGTGTGTATATAATGTTCATTGATTTAAGAAGGTAGAAGTCAAAAAAGAAAGAAAAATAATTATCCAATCTCTACAATCAGATTATATTACCATAAATCGTACAAATATATATATATCGTATATATATATATACGTATATATATATATATAACCATATATATATATATATATATACATATATATATATATATATAAAAGGTGGCATAGAATTTGCATATAACCTGTGCATATCCTCTGGTATAACATAATATTATAAAGATACAGTGTAAGTGCTCTGTAAATAATAGTTATACTGTTTTATGTTGACAAGGAAAAAAGTTTACATATTCAGTACAAATGTAACCAGCAACTACTATAGACACCTAACTACATAGTACACATCAACAGCAATGTAACTTTTTAAAGAACATTTTCCATCTGTGGTTGGTTGAATCTGTGGATGTGAACCTGCTCATAAGGAAGGCTGACTGTATTAATGCTTTAATCAAAAAAGACCACTCATTTTCTTAAGATATATTTTTATTGATTTCAGAGAGAACGGGAGAGACAGAGGGAGGGAGATAGAAACAGAATTTATATGTCTCATCACCTTACTTATGGTTTGTATATAAAGGCCGAATTAGTGTATGTTCATTGATTTAAGAAGGTAGAAGTCAAAAAAGAAAGAAAAATAATTATCCAATCTCTACAATCAGATTATATTACCATAAATCGTACAAATCATCCCAGAAATCTTTATACATACAGATAGAATGGATGTATATAGATAAGTTAGTTAATAAAAATAGATGTATATGCATGTTATTTAACAAGACAAATAGAAGTTAACATGAAGGAATTGTTAAAATTTTATATGAAATCTTTATTATTATTATTATTTTTTTTAATAGCTTGAGTATTCTATTGTTGTTGTTGTT
>PVJN01007344.1:30050-70380 GCA_004026805.1 Lasiurus borealis | reverse complement strand
AAAAACAAAATCAAGACCAGAATTACACTCATACCCAAACTGGATGTCCTGACACTTTCACTGTACTTACTCGTAAGTGAACAGGTAGAGAGAGACCCTGGAATCTTCGTACAAGACTTGACCCTGGAGCCTGCAGATTGTGAACCGCCGACACTTCAAACTGGGAACAAATACTTGTTCTTGGAATAAGAGGGCCTTCAGTCACATCAATGAAGTCACCAAATCTGATTTGATTTTAAAAATAAATAAAACCTCAAAATCAAATGATTTACAATACATTGGGAGGGAGGGGGGAATCTATCCATTCTCTTTGCTGCTACATCCCTAACCAAGAGCATTCTACATGTCTCGATTCAGTCTCCAATGGCCATGATATAAAAATCTCAAGTGAAGAATTTAAACTTAAAGTTAAGTGAACCTTCTTCTAGATTAGTATTGATGTAACTAGAGGTTGTTAAGATCACTAAGCACATCATGCTATCAAGTAGATCCAATGTCTAAAACGGACAGCTTACAAGCTTACAACTCACTGCAGCAGAGTTGAAAATTCAGTATATAGGACAGAAACAAAGGAGTTTTCTAGAAGAAAAAGTTAAGTCCAAATCCAGAAAACATGAGGCGGAGTAGTAAACAGTTGCTGACCATGAAATGAGTTTGCATAATGCATTCTTACAGCTCTCATCCCTGAGTTGGAAAGTACATTCCAATTTAACTTACTTATATATAAGTGTAACTAATTAATCCAATTATCATGTGTAATTCATAATTGTGGATATTTTGTTCTCAACTTCAAAATTATCTCTTAAAAATTACACTTTAACAATGGTTTTCAACCCTTGAGATGCAGAAATAGAAATAACAATAAAATGAGGAACAGAAACCACAACTGTTCCTGAAAATAATTTAAAACTCCCAATGACTACTGAATCTAAACAACAAACAGCAATAAAATAAGGTAATGAGAGTAACAAAACAGGACACAAGTTCATCTTTTTAAGTCGTATATTTAGGTAGCAATAAAGCTAAACCTTACAATAAAATCAGCATAGCAGCCAATTTTTCTATTTTTACTTACCGGTGCAGCTTGATTATTCTCTCAGGATTCTGAGATGCTTTCTCTTCTATGAGATCTACTTTATACCTGAGAACCAGGAAGAAAAAAATTTTAATTATTAAAAATACAAAAAGGAGGCCAGACAGCGTGGCTCAGTGGTTAAACCAGAAGATCAAGGGTTTGATCGCTGGTCAGGGCACATGCCCAGGTTGCAGCCTCAACCCCCAGTAACCAATGATTCTCTCTCATCATTTATGTTTCTCTCTCTCTTCCTCCCAATTCCTTTCTAAAACTCAATAAAAATATGTTTTTAAAAAAATACAAAAAGGAGTTTAAAGAAACTTTTTCTCATCTTCCTCACCCAGTTTTTTGAAAGAATGGTTTACATTTAGCATGGTTTACAGTCCACTTACTTCCACACTCCTTCTGCCAGAGTCCCAACCATTACTGAGGGAGCCAATTCCCTTATATACCAGTGGTTCTCAACCTGTGGGTCGAGACCCCTTTGGGGGTCGAACGACCCTTTCACAGGGGTCGCCTAAGACCATCGGAAAATGCAGATATTTACGTCACGATGCATAACAGTAGCAAAATTTCATGGTTGGGGGTCACCACCACATGAGGAACTGTAGGCAAGGGTCGCGGCCTTAGGAAGGTTGAGAACCACTGCTTATATACTTATACCTCCCGACCCACCTCGAAGAGATGCTCCTTTCCTCTGGGAGCCAAAGCCAAACCAGATTACTGACACATGAACCGCTCAAAACTCCTCTGATCTCTCAAACTTACCCCCAAACCACCCCCTCCCTCTCTCCCTCACACATGCAGTTAAGTTACCGACGTCCTGCACGCCTCTGCTACACTCTGGCAGCCGAGCATGGGAAAGGCAGATCCTAGTGTATGTGGCATGAAAGCCTACCGTGCCGTCCACTAAGGTAGCTATGGAACATTCACATGTAATCAGTCCTAACTGAAATGTGCCTCAGTGGAAAATACATACCAGATTCTGGAGACTTAGTATGAGAAGGAGAATATAAAATACCACTGCCATTTTTAATGTGGAAATAACATTTTAAAAATAGTTTAAATAAAATTTACGACTAACTTCACCTTTGTTTAACTTTTTTAATGTAGCCTCTAGAAAACTAAGATAGCTCACATTTACATATATATATATATATATTTTATTTTAGAGAGGGAGAGGGAGAGAGATATAGAAACATCAATGATGAGAATCATTGATTGGCTGCCTCTTGCACACCCCCAACTGTGCCCTTGACTGAAATAGAACCTGGAACCCTTCAGTCCACAGGCCGATGCTCTTATCCACTGAGCCAAATCAACTAAGGCAACTCGCATTTTATTTCGGTGGGTAGCATGACCCTAGAATTTTGGCATGGTGATCTGATATATTCTGATAATCCAAGGAATTTCTTATGAATCAATGGTGGTTTGGTTCTATAGTACTATTTTTACTCTCATTCTGTTAAAATAGTGTATTTGGTTTGTAAATACACTGGTTCCAGAATATGTTATAAAATAATGCTTTAGAAAAAGAATTCCACAGGTTAATACATTTGAAAATTATTGTTTTCTATATCCACTTTGGGAGGGTTTACAGTAAATTTTTTTATGCTACCATTCTCTGAATTCAGTCTGTTTTTCAGCATATTACACTGTCTTATTGAAGAATACTCCTGTGGCATATCACTTTGAAAAATACCAAGCCAGAGTATCAATTAGGGAGGCTTTCATGACTATTATAAGCTCAATTTTTTTATTTTTTTCCAACAAAGTTTGCATTTAGACTTTTTTTCCTGAATTTTTATATTTAGCTTTTAAGAATATATAAAAAAATTTTTTTTTCAATCCTCACTCAAGGATATTTTTTCATTTATTTTAAGGGAGGGTGGGAGGGAGGGAGGGAAGGGGAGGAAGGGGAGGGGGAGAAGAAGAGGGAGGGAGAGGGGGAGACAAGGAGGGAGGGAGAAGAAGAGAGAAAGGGAGGGGGAGGGGAGAGAGAGAGGGAAGGGGAAAGGGAAAGGGAAGGAGAGAGGAAGAGGGCGGGGAAGGAAAACGAGAGAGGGAGGGGGAGGAAGAGAAGAAAAGGGGGAGGAGGAGAGGAAGAGAGGGAGAGAAAGGGAGAGGGAGAGGGTAAGGGAAAGGGGGAGAGAGAAGGAGAGGGAGAGGAGAGGGAGAGGGAAAGGGAGGAGGAGGGAGGGAGAGGGAAGAGGAGAGGAAGAGGAAGAGGGAGAGAAATATCAATGTGAGAGAGACATATCATTTGGTTGCCTTCCATTTTCACCTCAACCAGAGCTGGGACTTGACTGGGAATCAAACCATCGATCCTGTAGTGCACAGGCCAATGCTCTTAACTGAACCACACCAGCCAAGGCAAGAATATAAAAATTCTTAAGAACTGAATTTTCTTCATTACATATAACTTTGGGAGGTTTAATTTTGCTTCAAAGGAAGCCAAAACGTACCTGTTGTGTTGAAATATTTCTAATGCTACTTTTGCATCAACTTCCAGCGTTTCAAATGGGAGGTCTTTGTAAATTAAAGTGTTAGCATCTTTTGTGAAAGAACGTAGGTTTTCCTTAAAAATGAAAAGTATCAACATTTGTAACAATTTAATTAAAAATATTTCAGCATAAAGCAAGTTAACTAAATTATATGTTTAATACTGTAAATCCAACTAAAACAAAAGCAAAACAAATTTGTCAGGAAAGGAAGTTATTAATTTGCAATAATTAAGTATCTGGATCATTAAATATAGGGCTAGCAATTTCTCCCAACTCTACAAACTATAAAACTTGCAATTTATTTTTAATTAAGGTATCAGCCTGTATTAATAATCATGAAAGATAATCCTATAAGGAATTTGAATAACAATTTCATTCAAATGAAATAACCTCATATTTACTACAATGTTATAACAAGTCAGTTTACATTATGAGGAAAATCTAGCTTTTTAAATGCATATGGAAAAATTGTTTGTGTGATTCAGAAAGTTTCACTAGGAAATGTAATGCATCGTTAGCCCTGGGTAAAATATACCAAACTGTACTGTGGGCATACAACTTTAAGACTCTAGGCCTCCCACCACCACATCAACCAACACCGTTAATCTTCTATATTTTATATTTTGTTCATCTTGAAAACCAGTATTTTAAGGAGCAGTAGAAACAATACAAGAAAGATAACATTATAAGAAAGGTCAGGCAGAACATAAAGCTTCCATACAACTGACTATGCTGTTGTGAGTGCCCTCATTCATATGTCTCTATCTTAAATATACTGAAATAGCAGTAACATCAGATAGGTAGGTAGGTAGGTAGGTAGATATTCATTCCTTTAAATACCCCCATTTTGCAGTACCATTCAATAATACTAACATAGGAATCCTTCTACCAAAGAAAAGCACGGGCTCTAAAATTAATACTTACTTTCGTTGGCATCCATTCATCAAGCCTCTTATCCAAAACTACATCATAGCAGAAAGCGCCAGCAATTACTGTAAATCCAACCAAAACAAAAGCTAAGTCAGAACTGTTAGGGTATAAAGTTACCAATTTGCAACAACTGAATATTTTAACCGTAAAATGAAGGATTAGCAATCTCTCCCAACTCCACAAATTATAAAAGTGTTACCAGTATCCCAGGTGCTTGCCAGAGTTCTACTAACTTTCCCCCATCCAGAAAATTAACTAGTTTTGTACTTAAAATCATTTATGGAGATTTTCCAATATTTTTGTTTGTACACACTTCATTTTAAAAATGCGATCCTAGTACACATACTATTGCAAAATCCTAGTTTTATCAAAATAACAAAAAACATAAACTCTTTCATCTCCCCAAAATGATGGCCCTCTCCAAAGTCGGGGCCATTTCTGGTGACACAGTACAATCTAAGTTGTACTGTAGCTTTCTTCAGAAGTCTATTTATACTCCCATTTCATCATCCTCCACGTGTTTGACTTGGAAATAAATGCTTCAAGTGGTAAGAAATAAACACTAAGACAATTAAATTACATGAAATTCACATTCGAGAGAAACATTCTCCTCTAATTCTATCACCTTAATTATTGACTTCCACAAGTAAATATAATAAATGGAATGTAGGTATGATGGTAATTTATACCAGATAAAAATTATACTAGATGTACCAGTTAATAATGCAGATTTTTTTTCAATAGATGGGTTACACATATGTTGATATATACGCGATTTGATATGTATGCTATTTTGTTGTACTGACAGCAAGCTTCAAAACTTCATATGTCAAATTTGCTGAAAGTGTTAACATCATAGACATTTTTACACTAAAAATGTTCGAATTTTGGCCCCCAAAAAAGAGCATTTCAGAAAGTTTTAATTCATTACTTTATTTTGAAGAAAAAATTATTGTATACTTCGGGAAGCTTATATGAACATACTCCATCTCAAGATACTTGTGAACGCCGGTTTAAACACTTTAAAAAGTGATGATTTCGATGTGTAAGACAAAGAACGTCCAGGACAACCGAAAAAGTTTGAAGATCAACAATTACAAGCATTATTGGATGAAGATGTGTGTCAAACTCAAAAACAACTTGAAGGAAGATTAAACGCTATTTAGCAAACAATTTCTGATATTTATAAGCAATGGGAAAGATTTTAAAGGAAGGAAAATGGGTGCCACATCAACTGAACAAAAGACAAATAGAAAACCAAAATGTCATCAGTAAAATGTTGCTTAACAGCACATAAGAAAGTCTTTTTTTGCATGCAATTGTGACTGGTGATGAAAAGTGGATTTATTTTGAGAATTCAAAATGCACAGAATCATCCATCTACCATCAACATTGACTGCAAGGCCAAATCACTTTGGAAAGAAGACCATGCTCTGCATTTGGTGGGATCAGGAAGGTGTGGTGTTTATGAGCTTCTATAACCAAGTAAAACCGTTACTACTGATCGCTACCAATGACAAATAATCAATTTGACCCACTCTTTGATCATGAAATGACCAGAATGGGCCAAAAGATATGAAAAGTAATTTTGCTTCATGATGACACACCATCACACACTTCAAAACCAGTTAAAGACACATTAAAAGATCTTGCCTGGGAACTACTAACCCACCCACCGTATTCACCAGACCTTGCTCCTTCAGATTACCACTTACTCCAATGAATGAAACACGCACTTTCTGAGCAGCGTTTCAAAATGTACAAAGAAGTGGGAAATTGGGCCTCTGAATGGGTCTGCCTCAACACAAGAAAAGTTCTATTGGGACGGTATCCACAAATTCCCTGAAAGATGGGGAAATGTGTAGCTAATGATGGACATTACTTTGAATAAAGCACTTATGATGTTCCTCTTGAAATTATCGTGTTTTCTTTGATTACAAAACCTGCCATTATTAACCAGTACACCTAGTAAATGAACTCTGTACACCAGCAAAGATAGGTACGAAAACATTCAAAGATTACAAAACGTATATTTATACGTGTACATTACCAGGCACTTCCGGAGCTCTGACCAAACTGACCACGTATTCGTCTTTGAACGCCCTCTCTATCACACAGCCCATCATCATGGCACAAGACCGCCAATAAGCCTAGAAAGATACACGTACAAAGATTCACTGAGACCGAGTCAACATTAACACTTAGGCTGACTTTTGACTTAAGAAACATGTCTCAAATATCTGTCCATCCTCAGCTCATAGCAACAATAACCATCAGTCCGTAACATTACCTATGTCAAGCTAAAACCACAAAAGAATGAAACACCAATTTCGTCTTGTTAGTTAGCAATGTTTCTGTGCAAGATATCAGACACGATGTTTATCAACCAATAGTTTTATTATCTGGTAGTAACTTTACTTTTCACCCAGGATAAAGTTAACTTGTTAATAAACCTATGCTAAAGTAAAATAAATACACTAATATGTGTCTGTCTATAACATATATAAATATCGAGGGAAAACTCAACTTTCTCGTATTATGTATGATTCCTATCCTATACCTAGCATCGTGTACATCACTCACATTAAACATATTTAGAGCAGAGCAAACTCCGTTTCCCAGCACTCTCTGATCCAGACATCCTCATCCAGTACAATGCCATGACCTTGGCAGCGTCGTAAAGAGAAGCATGAGTCCTGCCCACCTGCCCACCTATGCCCCATTCAAGCACCACTATGGCTGAGCACTGACTTTTACCAGCCCTTTTCCACATCCGAGGTCAAGAGTGGGCTCACCTGGCGGTGTGGCAGACTGCTCCAGAATGCATTCCATACAACCACATCACCCACACTAAAACTACCTATAAACACGGGCCTTAAAGCAAGTAGCAAAATGTACTTCCTCATCTATGCTACATAAATGTTCGTAATGTCTGTTGAACTCCAGAAATAGAACACGTAAGTTCAAATCCAGGCTCCACCACTTCCTAAACTGGCAACCTGGTCAAGCTAGTGAACCTCTCTTTGACTCAGTTTGTCTGGAAAAGAGGGGTAATAGCACCTATTTTACAGGATTTTTATGAGGATTAAATGAGTTAATACCTATAAAACATCTAAGACAGTACCTAATACATAATAACTAACTATTCAATGTTGGCAATTACTATTGTCTGTCATTTTCCTACTTATGTATTTCATTTCAATAAATTATAAATTATTAAATACCTACTATTTGGGTATTTAATAATTTATTGTTAAGGACAGAGTCCCTGTCTTCACAGAGCCAAATTGAATATAATATTGTACCTAGAATTTAAATTAAAATATTATATCTAGAGACATTAGCCATGTGTTGTAAAGTTCCAGAGCAGCAGTTCTCAACCTGTGGGTCGCGACCCCTTTGGGGATCGAACGACCCTTTCACAGGGGTCGCCTAAGACTATGGGAAAATGCAGATATTTACATCACAATGCATAACGTAGCAAAATTTCATGGTTGGGGGTCACTACCACATGAGGAACTGTATGCAAGGGTTGAAGCCTTAGGAAGGTTGAGAACCACTGTTCTAGAGGAAAGAGATTAATTAAACAAGAAGAAACTAAGGAGGTTCTACAAAGCAGGTGGCATTTTAAAAGATAAACAGGATTTTAACCGGGAGGAAAGAAAGTACTCAGAGTTGAAGGAAGAGCTTCAACAAAGGCAAGTAGGACAGCACAGGATAAATTACGACCCAGTCCTCTAATGTGCCTGGAGCAAAGAGGAAGTGGGAAGACCCAGTGGGAGGTGAGGCTCGAAGGTAGGCTGAGGTCACATCACGCAGGTCAGTTCCCGGAAAGGCATGTGAACAGTATTGTAGGCAAGTTCTTTAGGAGTAAGTGACATGAACCTTAGTCATGTCACTTAATAGGACTATTAAGAAGGCTTTAGTATTAAAAAAAAAAGGGGGGGGGGGGGTTTGGAGGCAGAGAGTTAAAGTTTTTGAAATAATCCAGAGAAGATAGTCAAAGATTGTATTCCAACAGTAGTATGAGAATAAAATCACTCACTATATAGAGGGTGATCAATAAGTGTCAATTGAACAAAGACATAAAATGTAAAAGACATGTCGTATCATTTCCTCAAATCAAAATACAGAGAAATGGATGCTGCTGCTATTATCTAAACTATGAAAATGCCTAATCTAACAAGTAAAACACAATCTAGTACAGGACATTTGACCGTGGTTATATTTACACATTTTATATTCCACAGAAAATAGATTTTCCTAAAAAGGAGAAGAAAAACACTGGGTGAGAGAGGGGGGAAAGAGAATACAGAACAGAAATACCTTATTAACTTCTCCTGGATCACGATCTTTGAAAGTAAGAAACTGAATTTCACAGGACTTGGTCAAAGGCTTATACATGTCCCACGGCTGTCCGTCGACAAGAGCCAGAATGGACTTCTTGCAGTACCACTCGCTTAAATCTAGAAATTACAAATAGATTTAAGGTTAAAATCTAACAAAATTCAAAGTGAGAAACTACATGTTTAAGTGCTATATCATGAAATAAAACAATAAAAGGCAAGATTCTGCAAGCTGTCTTTTTTGGGGAGATATAAAAGTATTATATATTACATCTGTAACCAATAGAAAAATACTACCCAACCCACCAATATATTGTTGCTTATTAACAGAAGAATCCAAACCATTTACAAAACTCATTAAGGATGAGTCAAGTTTGAAATTAACTTATCAATCATTAATAAAACAATTTTCCAAGGGTTACACTGAAATATTCAGAGAGCAGCAGCATGAATACATTCGGATACATGCACACACAACTTAGAAGGAAAAACGTACACTTTCACAATAAATCTGTTCTAGGTGTATTTGGGGTCTTGCTTCCCTAATTAGATGGTTTTCAAGTACACAGCTACTCAAAAAAAGTGGTCACGCTACAGGGTCTAAGTTATCATCCACTACATCAATGCCATAAAGGCAGGGATCATGTCTATTCTTGCTCACTCATCAGCATGTCCAGAGCCTAGTACCAGGCCTGAAATGTACAAGGCACTCAGCATAACTTCACTGATGGACAGAAGGTATGAATGACAGGCAAGCGTCAGGGCAGGGGGTCATGCTGAGTGGGGTTCAAAAGGTTCATTCATCTCTACTCCATGTGAATGAAGCTCCTTTAAGGGCCTTAACTTCTCATATCCTCCTCTGTAATCCGGACACCTATCACACAGCAGAGGGTCAATAAAAGCTCAAAAAACAAATATGTAAACAATCATAAATATTAATTCAAATGCCAGAGTAAACAAACACTGAGAGTGTACCCTTTAGGGGCCAACTTAAGCTGATAACTAAAGTCACTTAAATATGGGATTATTACCGAATCTTTCCAAAAGTTTGAACAATGTACTAGTCATCTTCATGAGTGAGCACATGGGTGTATAATTATTTGGGGTGGGGGCATTCTAAATTTAAATACTACCAGTTCTACAAAAGCTACTATACAAGCATTCTGATAAAAAATTAAAACAGCCAAAACCGGTCTGGCTCAGTGGATAGAGTGTCGGTCTGCAGACTGAGGGGTCCCAGGTTCGATTCCGGTCAAGGGCATGTACCTTGGTTGCGGGCACATCCCCAGTAGGGGACGTGCAAGAGGCAGCTGATCCATGTCTCTCTCTCACTGATGTTTCCAACTCTATTCCTCTCCCTTCCTCTCTGTAAAAAATCAATAAAATATATTAAAAAATAAAAAAATAATAACAAATTAAAACATAGCAGTCCCATTCCCTTCGTTGCCACACCACATCACACACAACAAACATGTTTACCCCAATCACGTCCACAAGCGCATTTCCATGCTCACATTTACTACATGCATGCAAATGTAAACGAAAACCCAGCACACACAGAGGCAAGTGGTGAGGAGATCATTTAGGTTAGCCTGTGAGGACTAGCTGGTCACTGCAGCCTGGGTACCTTTTACCCCAAATGCTTTACTAAGACCCTCATGGTGACCGAGTGCCGCCTAAAAGGGACAAGCTAGCCCGACCAGTGTGGCTCGGTGGTTGAGCCTCAACCTATGAACCAGGAGGTCATGGTTCAATTCTCAGTCAGGGCACATGCCCGAGTGTCTGGCTTGATCCCCAGTGTGGGGTGTGCGGGAGGCAGCCGATCAATGAATCTCTCTCATCATTGATGTTTCCATCTTCCTGCCCTCAACGCTTCTTCCTTCCTCTCGAAAAATTCAATAAAATTTAAATGCACACATAAATAAAAATAAAAGGGACAAGCTAGCCCGACCAGTGTGGCTCGGTGGGTTGAGCCTCAACCTATGAATCAGGAGGGCACGGTTCAATTCTCTCCTGTGTGGGGCGTGCAGGAGGCAGCGGATCAATGAATCTCTCTCATCATTGATGTTTCCATCTCCCTGCCCTCGACCCTTCTTCCTTCCTCTCAAAAAAAAAATCAATAAAATTTAAATGCACACATAAACAAAAATAAAAGGGACAAGCCAGCCGGACCAGTGTGGCTCGGTGGGTTGAGCCTCAACCTATGAACCAGGAGGTCACGGTTCAATTCTCCCCGGTGTGGGGCGTGCAGGAGGCAGCCCATCAATGCATCTCTCTCATCCTGATGTTTCCATCTCCCTGCTCTCAACCCTTCTCCCTTCCTCTCTGAAATCAATAAAACTTAAATGCACACATATAATAAAAATAAAAGGGGCAAGCTAATAGCAATAACGTTTTCTACCCTAGACTTAGCCAGATTCAAACAATTACCAGCATCACCTGTGCATGAGAGCTCCAACCTTTGGAGACGCCCAGGACCCCCAGGAGCTGGGGCCACAGGGAGCGGACAGCCGGGTGCCGGGCGGAGGACACCTTCGGGGGACCTCCAGCGCGCAGCACCCACAGCCCCCTCCCCTAAGTCACTCACGCATGGCGCAGCTGTAGGGCGTGGACACGTTCCTGTTCATCACGAACGTGGTGCCCGCGTCCGTCTTCCCCACGAGCGTGACCTCGATCTTCTCCACGCGGGGGCAGAGGGCCGCCTGCCGCGCCTTCTCCCCGTCGAAGACGGCGTTCTGCACGTCCACCAGCGCGGCCGCGGGCGGCTGGGACGCGGCCGGGGTCGCGAGGCGTCCTGCGTGGGGGTCACGGTGGGGGTCACGGTCAGCGGAGCCGCGCAGGGAAGGAGGGACCCCGCCTTCCCCTCCTCCTACACCCGGGAAACGGGACGGGGACACCGCGGACCCGCAAACAGGCGGGCGGCCTCCCAAAGACATCGCCTTCCTGTGTCTCCGTCCCGAGGGCGCCCGCCAGCCCCGCCCACGCCTGAACTTGAACTTGGCGCTGTGGCCGCCGGGCCGCCAGGTCCCGCTCCCGGCAGCGATTCCCAATGAGGGGCGACCAGCGACCAGGAAGTGGCGCCCAGACGCGCCCCGCGGCCGCTCTGACCAGGTCGCGGGGCGGCCGCGAAGCTCAGAGCCCGGGGAGGCCGCCCGCGGGCGGGAAACGCTGCGCTTGTGGTTAAACCGCAAACAGCGGCCCTGCGCCGGGCGAGCGTGGCAAACGGGGCACAAGGACAAGGTGCACCGGGTCGTGGGCTCCTTTCCAGGGGCTCCCCACGCTCCGACAGCGACCTCCGACCTCCGGCCTCCGCGGCCCCCGACGCCCGGGGATCGGCACCCGCACGCCCCGACGGGGCGGCCGCCGCCGCAGCCGGGACTTAGAGCCGCCTCCGCCTCGACCCCGCGGGGCGCGCCTCCGGCCCGATCTGGGGGAGACTCCATCCTCTCCGCCCGTCCCCGCGACCGCTGAGACTCACTCCCGCCGGCGCCGCCGCCCCCGGGCACGGCCCGCCAGAGCCGCGACCCCCACAACGCCGCGGCCATCGCTTCCGTCCCGGCCGCCGGTGCCGCCGCGCAAGGGTCCGCCGCGCATGGGTCCGCCCGGGTCCGCCTTCCCCCCGGAAGCGCTGGGCGCGCGCTCGGGTTCCGGGGACAGTTCCGGTCCGGCCCCGATCTCGGCCGTCAGCGGGGCGGGAGCGCGGCTTCCCACCAGCCGTCGTCGCCCCGGGTCCGGCGCACGGGGCCGGGGTGCGGAGGGGGACGAGGGGTGCTGAGCCCCAGGGAAGCCGGTTGTGCGCCCCGCGGGCTCTGCGGGGATCAGGTGTCTGTTTTGGAGCCGCTGCGTGCCACACAGGCGCGTCCTCACCCTCCACCGTCTGCGGGTTCGAGCCCGGCCCACGAGCAAAGTGCTTGCTTCCCGCAAAAAAAAAAAAAAAAAATATATATATATATATATATATATATATATATATATATATATATATATATTTTTTTTTTTTTTTTTTCTGGGGAGAAACACTGGCGAAAGAGAGCTTCCGTTTACTCTTGCTTTCGGGGCCAGCCCGGCTGGCCAGGCTGATGACATCTCCCAGTTCGTGGCTTCACTCTCGGTTTTGCAAGGACGGGTTAGTAGGTCGCCTGCAACGGACCTGCGCCCGGGCCCTCCCATTCACTTAGCCAGAATGTCTCTTGTGCACTTAACAGAGGTGTGAGTGGCCCTGGCTGGTGTGGCTCAGTGGATAGAGCGTCAGCCTGCGGACTGAAGGATCATCGTTCTATTGGGGGGCACCGGCCTGGGTGGCAGGCTCCATCCCAAGTGGGCGGGGTCCAGGAGGCAGCCAATCAGTGATTCTTTCAGCACTGGTGTTTCTGTCTCTCTCCCTCTCTCCCTTCTTTTCTGAAATTAATGAAAATATTTTTTAAAAAATAGATCTTTGAGTGAATGAATGAATGAACAAATGCCCTTGCAAAAAGTTGCAGAGCAACTAATTCCGTTGTCATACCAGAGTGTTGCTGCTATGGAAGTAAGCTTTCCAGAGGCGAAGTGTGGAAATGCCCATATTCAGCTCCAGCTGGCTTGGCTCAGTGGGTAGAGTATCCGCCTGGGAGCCGAAGGGTCCCAGGTTTGATCCCAGTCAAGGGCATATGCCCACGGTTGTGGGCTTGATCCCCAGTACAGAGCGTGCAGGGGGCAACCGGTCAATGATTCTCTCTCATCACTGATGTCTCTATGTCCCTCTCCCTTCCTCTCTGAAGTCAATAAAAATAGACTTTAAAAAAATAAAAAGAAGAAAGCTTTTATTCAAAGTTGTGCAATGCTGTGACTCCTCCAGGCGTGCAAATTGACAAAACTCAGCCCTTGGCCTTTCCCGCCTCTGCTCCTGGACTTGAAATGGGAATATTCTACCACCAGGGGGAAGCACCGGGCCAAGGAACAGGTGCTATAATAAAAAGGGAACTGGGCTAAAATGGTTATAAGGTACAAACTCCAGCTATGAGATAAAAGCACTAGGGATGTGATGTACAACATGGTGACTATCGTTAACAGTGCTGTGTTGTGTATTTGAAAGCTGCTAAGAGAGTAAGTTCTGAAAGTTCTCATTATAAAGGAAGAAAAAATTGTATAACTTTACAAAGTAATGCATGTTAACTAAACTTATTAATGGCTTTGCAACATGTACCTTAAACCTAAACAGTGTTGCACATCAGTGATAAAACTGAAATTTTAAAGAGACCCCATACCTAGATAGATCTGTCTCCATGGCCCGGAATTTATTTCACAACTACGCAGGGAAAGTCTAATTATCTTCACTTTTAGAGTGAGAAATGCAAGTGTCTTCATCCAGATATTTGGCTTTACATGTTTAAATTAGTGCACATGTACTTGCATGGAAAATAAAAACACATTATAAGGTATCCAGTGAAAAGTCTCTCCCCCAGCTCGTTTCCCCATTCGCGAGTTCTTATCGAAACCTCCCATAAGATGGCACCATTATTAATTTCTTGTATATATCTGAGAGTTCTTAATGCCTCTCTCTCTCTCTCTGATAATTCAAATATATACATAGAGTTACATGGGTAAGGATTTTATTAGGGGAAATACCTGTGGGAGAAAATGGGAAGGAGCCAAGTAAGATTGACCTCACGTGACATGGAGAAGGAAGTAAGTAGAGTGCAGCTTAAAGAAATTCCTTGGGGGGGGGGGCAGGGAGGAGGAGTTCTTGAGCCAAAGTCCAGGATAAGAGGGGCCTCAGTGTCCCAGGAGCAGGGGTGCCTTCGAATCCCCCCACACTCAGATGGGATGGCTAGGGCATTTCAGAGAACAGATGCCAATTCTAGGAGTCCTGGCATTTTCTGCATACACTGGTGTTTCCAGTGAGCTCAGAGGCTACCCTGGCGTTGTATGTGACCTTGAGCCAAACACTCATCTTTCTGTAACTCATCCTCTCTGTGTGGTAGACGAGGGGGCGGAACAAAGGACCTTACTCCCCCTCTCCCTTCAACTTGTGGCTTAATTTACGGTTTTCTCAGACTCACTGAATTACTCATATTACTATACTAAGCACTATTTGTCACTGAGGGTAAGGAATGCAAACGTTGACTTTCTGAACATGTTTCACACACACTTTTTATTTTTGTAGAATTAAAACAGAAAATATTACCCACCAGGAAGTCTCTGCCTTGGCGATCTGGATCCTTGGTTCTCTTTACAGGTAGGAATATTCCCTTGAGGTGAGAAGAGGAAAGGGATGGTTTAAGGAGTGGCAGCAGAAGCCGGGAGCTGGATGGGGAGAAGTATGAGCGCACATGATGGATGTCAGTTCAGCAACTGGGGCCTCTGGTCAGCCATGCTCCCTGTGAGTGAAGGTCGGTGAGGCACAAATAAGCTGTATTTCAGAAATCAAATACGTAATGACAGAAGCACTTGCTGCGTGTTTACATTCCCTGCATAATCTCTCTCTCTCTCTCTCTCTCTCTCTCTCTCTCTCTCTCTCTCTCTCTCTCTCACACACACACACACACACACACACACACACCCTACACTTCCACCTGTCCTGACAGGTGAGAGTGGACTTGCTGCTCCTGAGAAAAGAGAGAAAGAAGCAGGTGCAACCCATGGCTTCTCTTCCCATTCATAGGTGACACCCTGGGGCTTAAGGGTACCTTCACTTCAACATCATTCCTTACCAGCTCCTCAGTGGGCTGAGGAGGCAAGGAATGTGTGTGCGTGCGTGTGTGTGTATGTGTGTGTGTGTGTGTGTGCGTGTGTGTGTTCAGTTTCTGGAGAAATGAAATGCGGTCAAATACAGTGGTACCTCGAGATACGAGTTTAATTCGTTCCGTAACCTTGAGGCGTGGGAAACTATGAGACACTCGCAGTAAACAGGTGGGTCGTGTGCAGCCGGCAGATCCCAGCGATTACTCCTATCTCAAATGTTGCTCGTATTTCAAAGCAAAAATCGCTCACTCGACGGCTCGTATCTCAAAAATCTCGTATGTTAGAGCACTCGTATCTCGAGGTACCACTGTATAAAGATGAACCCATAGTCCACTTCTGCTACCGCTCCTTAAACCATCTCTTTCTTCCTCACACCTCAAGGAAATCTTCCCAACTGTGAAGAGAACCAAGGATCCAGATCGCCAAGGCATAGACTTTCTGGTGGGTAATAATTCCTGTTTTAATTCTACAAAAATAAAAAGCGTGTGTAAAACGTGTTCAGAAAGTCAACTTTTGCATTCCTTACCCTCAGTGACGAATAGTGTTTAGAACAGTAATATGAGTAATTCAGTGAGTCTGAGAAAACCGTAAATTAAGCCACAAGTTGAAGGGATGGGGGGAGTAAGGTCCTTTGTTCCGCCCCCTCGTCTGCCACACAGAGAGGATGAGTTACAGAAAGACGAGTGTTTGGCTCAAGGTCACATACAACGCCAGTGTAGCGTCTGAGCTCACTGGAAACACCAGTGTATGCAGAAAATGCCAGGACTCCTAGAACTGGCATCTGCTCTCTGAAATGCCCTGAGCCATCCCACGCAGCAGCGGCCACACCAGACCCTTCCTGTCATAGTTGTGCGAGCGCTGCGAGAATTCTGCTCCCATTTGCTGAGGGTTTCAAGGATGTACTAATCCCCCCAACACATGTTAATGTGGATGGTCTTTGATGAAAAAGGACGGAT
This sequence comes from Lasiurus borealis, assembly GCA_004026805.1. Taxonomy (NCBI): domain Eukaryota; kingdom Metazoa; phylum Chordata; class Mammalia; order Chiroptera; family Vespertilionidae; genus Lasiurus; species Lasiurus borealis. The sequence continues at coordinate 53,849 of PVJN01007344.1, read as the reverse complement.
GTATTCTTCAACGTTTCCTTCCCCACCCCCATCCTGTTTCACAGGGAGAAAGCCTGCTAGACCGCCACCTGCAAGCTCTCTTAGGGGCTTTTAGGGTGGGGGTTCGTGGCTCCTGGGAGTGGGAGGAGAACTGGCTTTGATGAAACAAAATACTTTCCTCCAGAGTCATTCTTTCTGAATTATTCATAACTTTTCCCACTGCTTTAAAGTCCCGAGTTTTCCTGTCTTATCCCTTATCGCTTGGCTATGACACTTGCCGGTCCTCACTCCTCTCCATCCGTGGGCTACCCTGAAACCATGCAAGCTGGGTGCTGAGCACCCAAAGCCACCTACACCCGCTGACTGACTCAGAAAGTGCAGCATGGTGAGGGAATCAAGCCGACGTTCATTCCCACATCTCCTCTTCTTCTTCTCCTTCACCCCGCCTCCTCCTCCTCCTCCTCCTTCCTTCTCCTCTTCTCCTTTTTCTTCCTCCTCCTCTTTTCCTCCTCCTTCTCCTTCTTCTTCTTCCTCCTCCTCCTCTTCCTCCTCCTCCTCCTTCTCCTTCTTCCTCATCCTCCTCCTCCTTCTCCTTCTTCTTCTTCCTCCTCCTCTTCTTCTTCTCCTTCTTCTTCTTCCTCCTCCTCCTTCTCCTCCTCCTCCTTCTAATATATTTTACTGATTTCAGAGAGACAAAGGGAGAGAGAGAGAGAAACATCCATGATGAGAGAGAATCATTGATCGGCTGCCTCCTGCATGCCCCCTACTGGGGATTGAGCCTGCAACCTGGCACGTGCCCTGACCAGATATCACACTGTGACCTCCTAGTCCCTAGGTGGACACTCAACCAGGGAACCACACCAGCTGGGCACATCTCTCCTTCTTAACCCCATGACCTTGTGTTATAGGAGAGCAAGCTAGGAAAAGTCCAGGGCCAGCAGAATAGGGAAACTAAGACAGATAGTTAAAGACCAGGTTGCAGTCACCTAGTAAATCCTAGCTTCCCTAAACCAAGGACGCTTAGGAGTAAATGGTTTGCACTTCTCCCCAACCAGATGGTAAATAGCTTACATCACCATATTCAGGGAGACAGATAACAGAAATCCAATTAGTGCCATTTGCCAAGCACAGCCAAGGACAAATGAAGAGAATAAATCTCGTTGGTGCACCAGCAAAGATGTATGAATACTTGGTTGAATCACCCCTAAAACCTACCCTAAAAGCTCAGCCTTTAAAGCCCCTGAAAATGAAAGTCCCAGCATGCTCTCTCTCAAGGGAGCACATCCATGCCATTCCCTTTCCCCCACGGGCACATACACCCTAAACTCCAAGGGACCCCAGGAGACTTGCAACCAGGGGAGCAATGAGCAGCGGCAGCTCATCCGTGGCTAACCCCCGAACCTGTGCCCAAGGCCCCCTTTTCTCTGGCTTCTCAGTGAACCACAGCAGCCCAGCCCAGGCTCTCCTGCTGCGTCTTCTATGCCCTTGTTTCACTGTCCTAAGTGTGCTTTTGCTGCAGTCAGTAACTTCTTGCTTGTTTTTCTACAGTTTGTCTCTCGATTGAAATCTTTCTTTCAAGATAAGAACCGAGATTTCATCTTCATCTCCGGGGTAACCTTTGGACAAGTTGAATCACAGTAACCAAAAACTACCCGTTTCATACATCTTTGCATTTGTGACTGAGGCCCAAGGTCATCACCTCTAATCTACCATCTTCCTTTCTTTCCAACAAGAATATTTCTTGTTTTATAGGCAAAAGCTTTTTTCACTGGGCCTGGCCTTTATTTGTTGGAGTCATTGCAGAACATGCAAGTTCAAAGCCAGTAAGTTTAGCTTCTTCAAATCTTATCACTTTTTGGTTCAAAGGGCTGGTTTTATCTCTAAATTCTATTATTAAATGCTTGTACTACACAGTTGCATATCTGCGATTAGAATGAGGTGATGTAATTGTTCACTCCTTTAGATTCCTTCTCTCTTAACTGTGTTTACATGTTTTGTTGTTTTTACTTCATACACGTGACATAATCTCTCTATAAAAATGCAGACAGGCCCTAGCCACTTTGACTCAGTGGATAGAGCATCAGCCTGTGGACTGAAGGGTTCCGGGTTCAATTCTGATCCAGGGCATATATCTGGGTTTCAGTCCTCAGTCCCCAATAAAGGGCATGTAGGAGGCAGCCTGTCAATGATCCCCTTTCGTCACTGATGTTTCTCTCCTTCTCCCTCCCTCTCTGAAACCAATAAAAAAAATATTTTTAAAAGATTCAGACATTAGGAGCATGTAGACAATGGAGCATTCTTGCTGCATTCTGTGGCTCTAGCTAGATAGCAATAGCTCAGATATTCTTATGTTTCAGCCCATTATTTAATATCTAACTGCTCCAATCTGACATCAGTCAGGTTTTTCAAATAAGTCTCCTCCTAGAAGTGGCCGGGCAGCGAGACGTATGGACAATAAGGACAAAGCAGTGAGACTCCGGGAACAATTCTCTCTGTGACAACTGTGGGAAGATTTTGATAAGTGTTGGCAGCAGGGCACTGCATGTGATATGGGGAAGGAGACCTTGGCATTCAAACAAGCAAATGGTTTGGCAACAGTTTATTCAATTTCTGCTGTGCTGGCAAATGCCAGGGACCCTTTCTCAGACTGCAGAATCACCAGGCACGACAGGTTTGAGAATGTTTCACAATTGTCATCAACGTAAGTCATCCTTCGAAATTGGAAAGTATTGAACGCTTAGAATAATTGTCATTGTTTTTAAAAAGTTTATGAATTTAATTTGTGTATACTAGATGTTTCCTGGCCATCTAATCAGAGGCGAAATAAAGGCATCCAAGTAAAATTATAAGGCAGTCCTACTGGTGGCTTTCTATTGGATTATTGCATCTTCTTCAGGCCAAAGTGAACCTCCATTTCGTCCTAAACGTATAGCTATAAATGCCTACATTTAAAAAAATGTATCAAGTCGAAACCGGTTTGGCTCAGTGGACAGAGCGTCAGCCTGCAGACTGAAAGTCCCAGGTTCGATTCAGGTCAAGGGCATGTACCTTGGTTGCAGACACATCCCCAGAAGGGGGTATCCAGAAGGGGGTATGCAGAAGGCAGCTGGTCAATGTTTCTCTCTCATCGATGTTTCTCTCTATCCTTCTCCCTTCCTCTCTGTAAAAAAAAAATCAATAAAAAATATATTTTAAAAAAATGTATCAAACCAGTAGCTAACCTCACACATTAAGGAACTAGAATAAGGAGAACAAAGTAAACCCAAAGTTAGCATAAGAAAGAAAATAACACTCCCTAGCTGGTTTTGCTTAGTGGATAGATCGTTGGCCTGCAGAATGAAGGGTCTCAGGTTCAATTCTGGTCAAGGGCACATGCCTGGGTTGTGGGCTTGATCCCCAGAGGGGGCTGTGCAGGAGGCAGCTGATCAGTGATTCTCTCTCATCATTGGTGTTTCTATCTCTCTTTTTCTTTTCCTTTCTCTCTGAAATCAATAAAAATATTTTTTTAAAAAAAGAAAGGAAATAATAATGATTAGAGCAGCAATCAATGAAATAGAGAAAATCATGAAACCAAAAGCTGTTTCTTTGAAAACATAAACAAAACTGACAAATCTTTAGGAAGACTTCCCCCAACCCCATTAAAAAAGAGAGAGAAAACATAAATCACTAAAATCAGGAATGAAAAAAAGCACACTTTACCAAACTTACAGAAATAAGAGTGATTATAAGGGAAACAATGAACATCTGTATACCAACAAATTAGATAACTTAGATAAAATGGGAAATTCCTGGAAAGACACAAGCTACCAAAACTGACTCAAGAAGAAGTAGAAAATATGAAAAGCCTTTAACAATTAAAGAGATCAAATTAGCCATTTAAAAACCTCCCACAAATAAAAGACCAGGTTCAGGTTACTTTCCTGGTGAAGTCTACTTAACATTTGAAAGAGTGAATACTAATTCCTTACAACCTTCTTTTTAAACATATATATATATGTTTATATATATATATATAGTCCCCAGGCCGACGCTCTATCCAATGAGCCAAACCGGTCTCGGCAAGAAACAGTTCATTTTATTTACTTCTCCCAAGCAAGTGAAATCCCCCTGAAATTGTGTCTCGGTGCCTTGCCGCCCGTCTTTTTCTTTCCTTTGTTCTCTATCTCCCCCAAAGCAGGGGTTGGAAAGAGCAAGAGAGAAACCAGTCAAGGCCTCTGTGAAATGAAACGCATTTTGAGAGTGATCATTTTTCTTGGAGCCGGTAACATAGTAAAGAGTTTTTATCTCTTCTACGATTTGGAAGAGCCAGCAAGCTTAGCGTGGGAGAGAGAATGCCGAATTCATTTAATACACTTTGGTTATTTATTTATGAAGATGAGGTTAACTTTTCATTCCTTTCTCTTCCATATATGAAATGTTGAAGTGTGTGTGAAACATTTCAGCTATACAGAAAAGGAGAAAAAATAGTATAGCAAATGCCACCTAGGTTAACCCTTTTGTCACATTTTTCTCTCATATTTCTCTAAAGTATTTTAATATTTTACAGATCATCTGACATTTTTAGAACCCCTACTTTTTCTGTGTATCTTTTTTTAATGGCATTTTGTTACATAAAAGATGAGTTATGCTTACCTAGAACTTTTGAGGTTAAACTGGGTGGATTTTTCAGTTCCACAAAGCTTCCATTATTATTCTCATCACTTTTCCCCTACTAACAGGAGACAAGGAAAAAGGAACTTGGACCTGTTGAATTAGTCTGAGTACCAGCTGAGACGCTATTTTTGGTGTTTCCACGGGGGCTCTGACCACAGAAAGCAAAGTTCTCTTTAATGTTAGACTATTAACAAAGACTGTGGTCAAGTTAAGCCAAAAACCAAGCTCTCCTCATTGAAAAAGCTGTGGAAAGATTTGGCTCTATACCATCAGCCTTTTCTTCATTAAGAATCTCAGACAGGCCGGCAATCGAGGTTCAGTGGTTGAGTGTGGAGCGATGAACCAGGAGGTCACGGTTCAATTCCAGGTCAGGGCACATGCCGGATTGCAGGTTCAGTCCCCAGTAGGGGCTGTGTTGGAGGCAGCCAATCAAAGGTTCTCTCTCGTCATTAACTAAAGATCTGGTGCATGAAAATTCATGCATTGGAGGGAAGGTCCCTCAGCCTGGTCTGCCCTCTCTCACAGTCCAGGGGCCCTCAGGGTTGAGACATGATCAGGGCAAGGTGATGCCCCCATCACACCTCTGCTGCTGATACTGCCGATAGCACAAGCCTCAGCTGGTCCTGATTACCTGAGCCTGGGGCGACCTGGACAGCTGGGCAGCCACCATTCGAAGCTTTCCTGTACCTTGGGCCAGTCCTGGGTGGCTTGGGGGTCTGAAGGAACTGGCTGTGGGTGCCGCCATATTTGAGGGTGTGGCAGTCATTAGCATATTCCCTCCTTATTGGCTCTGGGTGCTGCCATCTTTGTGAGGGTGTGATGGTCAATTAGCATATTCCATCATTATTAGATAGGATGTTTCTATCTCTCTCTCCCTCTCCCTTCCTCTCTTTGAAATCAAAACTAAAACATTAAAAAAAAATAAGAATCTAAGTCAATATATTGAAGTTTTTGAAAGCAGAAAGAGGGAAGGGAGAGTAGAAAAGAGAAAAGTGTGATAAGAGGAAAATCAGAAGAGAGAAGAAAAGAAGTGGATGGTCTGATAAACTCCAATTCACATGCTATAATCAAGGCAGCTCTTTCTTCTAGCTTCCTAATTCCTTTCTAGTCTAACATACTAGATGTACTAGGACAGAATTACTAGTTAAGTGTGTCTTATTAAAAAAATATATGGTTTTATTAATTTCAGAGAGAGGAAGAGAGAAGGAGAGAGAGAAAAAACATTGATGAGAGAGAAACATCCATCAGCTGCCTCCTGCATGCCCCTCACCAGGGATCAAGCAGGTAACACAGGCATGTGCCCTGACTGGGAATTGAACCGTGAACTCCTGATTCATGGGACGACACTCAACCAACTGAGCCACACCAGCTGGGCAAAATTAAGTATGTCTTAAACAACTTGTAAGAGAGAGGCAGTGTGAATGTTTTCAGTAGCTGGGGGGGGGGGGTGAGGGGAGAAAAGGAGAAAGGAAAAAAATACGCAGTAGTTGAGTGCAGGTTTCCAGCAGCGATATGACCTGATATGGTCATTGGAAAACTTGTTTATGTTCCGTTTCTGAAGGTGCAGACTCAGATGTAAGAGTAGAGTATGTATTTTACAGTTGCCAGTGCCTTTAAAGCCACATCCTCAGTCCCAGTTTCTGCGTGTGATGAATCGAAGCTCCAGAGTGGCCACCTGAGAAAGAGGGAAGAGAGAGTAGAAAAGAGAAAAGTGGTGATAAGAGGAAGATCAGAAGAGAGAAGAAAAGAAGTGGATGGTCTTATAAACTCCAACTCACATGCTATAATTAAGGCAGCTCTTTCTTCTAGTTTCCTAAGTATGTCTTTTTAAAAAAAAAAAAATAATAATATGGTTTTATTGACATACTTCTAGTGTCCCCGGGAGGAACAGCGCTGTTTCTGGACAGACCAGTCTCTCTGCACTTGGGGTTTTTACTACTCCAGGATGTTTAGTCCCTGTTCCAGGAAGGAATGGCCATTCCTGCTTGACCTCGTGGGGCGTTGCAGGAGTCTCCCTGCTCTCCCCATTGTGTTCACTGGCTCCGAGCCAGCAGACAAGCGTCCGACCTCTGTCCCTGTGACCATTCCCAGCACTTCAGGGAACGCTTATATAATATTCACACCCACAAAACAGAGTGTGTCTGACAACTGTTCCACTTCCTAGGAGCACTCACATCTATAAGGCACTACACAAGCCTCAAGATTCAGTGAAACATTGAGAGGGCTTTCAAGTTGATTATATGAAAAAATGTGTTTGTGTGTGTGTGTGTGTGTGTGTGTGTGTGTGTGTGTGTGTCTTCTCCAGAAAAACATCAATCTCGGCCTGTTGTCACAGTGTGAACGGCAGTGAAACTAATTGTTAATCTGCCGCTGCTCTTCCAGTCAGCTACTTTTCATCAGGGCCAAGAAGAACATTCTAGCAAGACTTAAAACGATCCACCTGGTTTGAAGGGGACAGATCCAAGAACACAGTGGGATTCGGAAATCTCTGGGAGTGAAATGACATCGTCCTGTTCCTTGTCCCTCCCATCCAAATTTGGCCCTAGCAAGGTAGATCGAGTTTATTCCTGTTCTCTATGCCCTTTCCAACGATCTTTTTTTCTCTCTCTCTTAGGTTTCCTCAACTTTATTTATCTTATTTATTTATTTTCTTGCTCACATTTATTTGTTTGTTTGTTTGTTTGTTTGTTTTAATTGGGAATAAAGGTGATCTTTTTTAAAAAAATATATGGATAGCTGCTTTATTTATTGCACCAATATTTTCCATTGATTTTTAGAGAAAGTAGAAGAGAGAGGGAGAGACAGAGAGAAATATTGATGTGAGAGGAGCACATTGATCAGTTGCCTCTAGCACACACACCTGACCAGGGCCTGGGAGAACCCTGCAACCAAAGCATGTGCCCTTGACCTCAATAGAACCCAGGACCCTTTGGTCTGCAGGCTGATGCTCTACCCACTGAGCCAAACCGGCTGGGGCTTTATTTATTTTTAACTAATCTTTATTGTTGAAAGTATTATAGATGTGCCATTTGTTTGTTTGTTTGTTTTTTTATCATTGACCCCCTTCACCATGTACCCACCCCTCCCAAACCTTCACCCCTCTATTGTCTATTGTCTGGGTTCAAGGGTTATCCTTTCCAAAGATCTTTTTTTTTTTAAATATATTTTATTGATTTTTTTTTTACAGAGAGGAAGGACGAGGGATAAAGAGTTAGAAACATCGATGACAGAGAGACATCGATCAGCTGCCTCCTGCATGCCCTCTGCTGGGGCTGTGCCCACAACCAAGGTACATGCCCTTGACCGTAATCAAACCTGGGACCTTTCAGTCCACAGGTCGACACTCTTATCCACTGAGCCAAACCAGTTTCGGCCTTCCCAAAGATCTTAAAGATGAAAGAACACAGTTGAGATGCTGGTAAGAGAAGTTATTCTCAGTACAGAATTTCATCAACATTAAGCATTTGATTATGCGTGAAAATTAAAGATTTATGCAGACACATCAGGGAAAAATGTGTCCAGGATTCAGAGTAAACACCCAGCGAACGATAAGCGGCTTGTTTCTGCTACATGTTCTCCCATTTATCTGCCTTGCGTGGGAGCATATGCTGAATTCTGAACTTCAAAAGAATGCCTGAGGACGAGGCCCGAATAAAAAGGGCTACAGTCAGAAGAAAAGATAAAGAGAAAAAAATAAATAAACAGGGGTAGAGTGGATTCAATCCTTTTTTCTGCACACTGAGGCAAATTAACTGAAGTGCAAAATATATTTTTAAGCCATGTTTTTCTTTGTTTCCATAATGGCAAAAATACTACTCTCTTAGCCAATGGGCAGGGAATAGAACATACTAGTAAAACTCAAGTTTTCTTGTTGCCATTTTGACCATAGGAGTCAGAAACTTCAAAAACTACCTGACTTTTTTACTCACCAACTGCACTGAGACAATAGTCAGACAAGAGTACAAATATGTAAAGATGTGCATCACAGCTTTCTTTTTTAAAAAAAAAAATACATATTTTATTGATTTTTTTACAGAGAAGAAGGGAGAGGGAAAGAGAGCTAGAAACATCGATGAGAGAGAAACATCTATCAGCTGCCTCCTGCACACCCCCTACTGGAGATGTGCCCACAACCAAGGTACATGCCCTTGACCAGAATCAAACCTGGGACCCTTGAATCCACAGGCCAACGCTCTATCCACTGAGCCAAACCAGCTAGGGCTGCATCACAGCTTTCTTATTCTTAAATCAGATTTTCAAGGATAACATTGGTTAATAACATTACATAAATTTCATGTGTACATGTTTGTAATAACACAGATCAGTATACTCTACTGTGTGCCCACCACCCGAAGTCTAGCCTCCTTTCATCACCATGTATTTGACAACTTTTTCGCTCTTCATCTTACCCCTACCTGCTAGCTACTGCCCTCTGGCAACCACCATACTGTTGAATTTATGAGTTGGATTTTTTGTTTGTTTGTTGCTTTCTCTTTTATATATCACATGTGAGTGAAATCACATTGTTCTTCTCTTTTTCCATTTGATTTATTTCACTATAATATTCTCGAGAGTCACCCATGTTGTTGCAAATGGCAATTTCTCACTTTTAATGCCTATGTAGTATTCCATTGCATAGATGTACCACATCCTCTTTATCCATTACTCATCAAAGTACAATTATGTTATTTCCATGTCTTGGCTATTGTGAATAATGCTGCAATGAACATATATCTTTACCAATAAGTGTTTTCAAATTTTTGAGGTAGATACCCAGAAGAGAGATGGCTGGGTCATATAGTAGATCTATGCTAATTTTTGAGGAACCTCCATACTATTTTCCATAATGCTTGCACCAATTTGTTCTTCTACCAGCACTGTGCAAGGGTTCCCCTTACTCCATATTTTCTCCAACAATTGTTATTCCTTGTCTTTTCTCCCCATTTTTTTAATTGGATTGTTTTGCTGTTGTTGAGTTGTATAAGTTTTTCATAAATATATATACATTGCAGTAGATTGATTGCCTTGGAAAAGTGTGTAGAAGAGTGGCAGTAACATAGCAGTGATGCATAGTAAAGGCTTTAGACATAAGCAGATCTGGAATCATGTATTATTCTGTGATTAACCAGCTAGGTGTCCTAGGGGAATTGATGGGACCTCAGTCCAACTCTTTTCCTTTGGATGGATAATCAAAGGTGGTAATGAAAATAGAGTACTTAGCAATGAGATTGCCATAAAGGGATATGGAAGCTTAGAAGGACTATTCATTTTAAAAAGATATTGTTGGGTGTTATAGAGTGAGTATTTGTGCCCTCTCAAATTTTATATGTTGAGATCTGAATCTCGTTGTGGTTATATTTGGAGGTGGAGACCTTCAGGAGGTGATTAGATCATGAGGGGTGAGCCCTCATGAATGGGATTGAAACCAGCCCAAATGATCCTTGGGTTGTGGTTTTTTTTGCGTGCCTCTGTGAAGCCAAACACACACTGATGCTGATGGAAGGAAAGTGATTTATTCAGGTGCCACCCGAAAAGCTGGCAGCCTCATGCCTTAACATCCCAGGGCAGGCACAAGGCTTTCGTAAAAGGTTCATGGGGAGAGGAGAACTAAGGGATTCTGGTGGCAGGCAGTTCTGAATTCCAGCTAGCAGGTGGTTTTGATATTCTCTTTTGAGTGTGTCAGCATCTGGCCGGTTTTGTTTGTTTGTTTGTCGTTTGTTTGTTTTCTCTCTGCCAGTTTTATTGATGATCTCTGGGTACAGGATGGTGCAGGCATCTGCTATACTCCTGTGGTCCAGGCCAGCAAAAAGGGAACTGGAACCACTGCTGCCTGTAACATGCTTATAAGGAAACAGTCAGTATGAGTTCCATTTACCAGTCCATTCATATATTTTATTCTAATTCCATTTCATGGGTTAGTCAGAGTAGTATAAAGCTTTCATTCCCGCGCTCTGGCAAGGCTCAATGATTGAGCATCAACCTCTGAACCAAGGGGTCATGGTTCAATTCCTGCTCAGGGCACATGCCCAGATTGTGGGCTCAATCCCCAGGGTGGGGTGAGCAGGAGGCAGCGGAAGTACAGAATAATCACACTCCTGTCAAAGATATACAGACCTATATATGCATCAGTAGCTAAATAATTATTGAGCATCTACTAATTGACAAACTTCATTAGGCAAAGAGAAATATAATAATGAGCCAAACATTGGATGGGCCCTGACTTCGTGGAGTCTACAGTCTACAGCTGGTTACTGATTGTGATCAATTGGGTGTAAAATCCCAGTGACGATGCCAGAGAGGAAGCGGGCAGTGAAAATGGGCAATAGCAGGATCTGATCCATTCAGAAGTGCAGGGACATTTCCTAAAGTAATGGCAGTTGAGCAAAGACAGAACAAATATATTTTATTGATTTTTTACAGAGAGGAAGGGAGAAGGATAGAGAGTTAGAAACATCAATGAGAAAGAAACATCAATCAGCCGCCGCCTGCACACCCCCAACTGGGGATGTGCCCGCAACCAAGGTATGCACCCTTGACCAGAATCGAACCTGGGACCTTTCAGTTCGCAGGCCGACACTCTACCCACTGAGCCAAACCGGAGCCTTGACCAGATGAGATGGGGCTGAAGGAGGTACAGTGCACCGCTAAGCACACTGAGTCTGGAGTCAGCCAAGGGCCCTTCCAAACCGCATTCTGCCACGCACAAGCTCCTGGGATTCTAGGCCTGTCTCAAAATCCCTCTGTCCCAGCAACGTCACCTGTGAGATGGAAATAATAGATGTCCTTCGTTAATATGATTGGTGTGAGGACTGAATGAGATGATATGAGAAGTGCTTGGCATAGTACCTAACATATAGCAAACATCCAATAAATGCTGGATATTACTTAAGGTGGAGGGAGTGTAATAATAATAATAAAAAGAAATGAAGCCCTGATGTACTATATATATATGGCCCTGATGTACTATATATATAGTACATAAATATATATATATAAATATGTATAGTACATAAATATATATATATTTATATAAATATAGTATATATATATATATATATATATATATATATATATATAGTACATCAGGGCTTCATTTCTTTTTATTATTATTACACACACACACACACACACACACACACACACACTGTATTTTTTAGCATTTAAGACAACTTTTTAACCCAGAAAATCTTCTCAAATGCCGGGAGTCATTTTTTTTTTTTTTGGTGTGGTGTTCCTTGTATGAATATATCACAACTTATTATCCTGTCTTATAGGGAGGGTATATCCCAAACTCTATATTTTAACTGGAAAAGTTGGGGGTTGTCTTATATGCCCAGTCGTTTTATACGCCAGAAAATACACACACACACACACATTTCCCAAAAACGTATACACACACTTTGAATAACTATAAAGGCAGTGTTATTAAATGACATTTCCTTTTCAAAACTGAGCTGTTAAAGTGTATACACAATTTTGGGGGGATGCCTTGTATATATTCTATGCTTTCTCCTTACATATATATCTTCTCACTTAAAGGGAGCACTTTATGGCTTCTCTTTGGCATATCTGAATTGTTATCATCGCTACTCTTACACTTTGGGGCCATTATTAAGTAAAGTAAGAGTTGCTTGAACACCAGCGCTGCCATACTGAGACAGCTGATCTGACACCCCAGGTGGTTTTGAAGTGGCTAATCAACAGGTGGATTGTGTATGTAGTTTGGATACTCTGGACAAGGGGATGATTCACATCCTGAGGGGAATGGAGAGATTTCTCCACATTACTCAGAACAGCACACGATATAAATCGCATGAGTTGTTTATTTCTGGGATTTTCCATTTACTATTTTCAGGCCACAGTGGACGGAGGGTAGCTGACAATATGGGGGAAACTTGTGGAAACTACTGTATATTCTATTTTTATTCCAGAAGCTGCTGGAAGCCATTGAAGGTTGAGACTTTGTCTATGATTGCACACAATTATGTCTTCCACCCTTAGCACAGTGCTGGTCTATAGTAGGTGCTTATTTCATGTTGGATAATGGAAGACAGAAAGGTGGAAAAGAAGGAGGGAGGAGGGGAAGAAAGTGGAGAAATTGAAGGGGACGGTGTGGAGAGGTGATAATATCAGTTCAATTTAGACTTGACTTTAATTTAAAAAAACTTTAAGTCAGTTTCATTGATTTTGAGTGCTGCGTCTAAAAACAAATGTTCTAAAAACAGGGGAAATGATTTGAATTTTTCAAAAAGATAGCTCACACCCGGCTGAGGTGGCTCAGTGGTTGAGCATTGACCTATGAACCAGGAGGTCACGGTATGATTCCCGCTGGTTTGGGATCACTAACCGTGTCAATGTGGGCAGGTTACCAAGTCTGCGTCGCCTTTAAGCCCAGGCGGAGACATATGATCCTTTGGCAGCCAGCCAGACCCCCAAAACATGCTTCCCGCATCCCCAGGTGCTTACACCCAGCTGGCCACTCAGAACTACTGAATACTGATCATGCAGGAATGAGATTCTTCTACTGATTTGGCAAGTACTTAGTGATCCCTGTCAGTCATCGGCAGGGTTATTAAGACATGCAGCATCTCACCTTTCCCAGGCTTTTTCTCTGAGTTATTGCAGAGATCCAAAGAGAACATGCAGTCTACGGCCATACCACCCTGAACTCGCTCAATCTCGTCAAAGAGAACATGCATGTGAAGAGATTTTTCCAAGCATCAAGTGTCAAACAATTGAGTAAGACATTGCCACTGTAGAGATCAGCTACCAGCATTCAGGATGGCTTTTTCTTCTTCCTCGAAGGGAAGAAAGATTTCATGGGCATCCCTCTTCTCTGATACCTCAGGGAGCCTTGGAAATCGGACAAACCTGGGTTTAAATCTGGCTCCGTTATGTTATAGATGCCTAGCTCTGGGCCCGGGACTCAACTTTTCAAAGTCTTTATTCTCATCTGTAAGATCATCAATAGCACCACCTCACAAAGTTGTTTTTTATTTTATTTTTTAAAATACATTTTATTTATTTTTTACAGAGAGAAAGGGAGAGGGATAGAGAGTTAGAAACATCGATGAGAGAGACATCAATCAGCTGCCTTCTAGGAATGTGCCTGCAACCAAGGCACATGCCCTTGACTGGAATCGAACCTGGGACCTTTCATTCCGCAGGCTGATGCTCTATCCACTGAGCCAAACCGGTTTTGGCACAAAGTTGTTTTTCAGAGGATGCCTGTCAGTGCTATGTACAGTGCCAGGCATCTAGTACTTCATACATGTCAATGTTTAGTATCATCACTGTCTTTAGGAGAGCTCTGAAGAGCAGTGACCCAGCGGAAGCATCACAGAATCCCAAACCTCCCCGCATCCTCTCATCCAGGCTCCAGCACGCCAGATCCAAGATGTTGAGTTACATTGCAGAGCTCCCTGCAACCCAAAGGAGCGTCCTTCCTCTCCTCACTCCCTCCAGCATTAAGGGTGTTTATTAAGTGTAATTGTCCTTGGCAAGGGATCTCTGGGCGGACGGGGAGGATCAGTTATAACTTGGGTCAAGTTCTGAATGAGATGGCAAATCCATCCCGAGACAGTGTAGAGAGAGCTTACACTGGGGACTGCGCAGGGAAGATGTACCCTGTTTCCCCGAAAGTAAGACATCCCCCCAAAATAAGACCTACTTCCAGTTTTGCCTCTCGCTGTAATATAAGGCATCCCCCCAAAAATAAGGCATCCCCCAAAAAATAAGGCCTCCCCAGAATATAAGGCCCCCGAAGCTACCGTAAGGCATCTGACTCCTGATTTAAAGAGACCTCGCCCTGCCTGAACAGCTCTGGCTGCGCTGAGGCCAATTACTGAGCTGGTTTGTGATGACGACGACTACTGGACCATATACAGGTAATAAATTTCCTTTTTTTTTTTTTTTTTTTGTTCAACAATAAATGTGTGCCGTATTCTTCTTCATGGGAAAATAAGACACCTTCTGAAAATAAGACATAGCGCATCTTTGGGAGCAAAAATTAATATAAGGCATGTCTTACTTTTGGGGAAAAGGTAGCTAGCATTCATTCGAGGCCTGCTCTTATCTTGCGGGGTGACCTTGAGGACGTCAGTTCACCATTTTGGGCCTTATCATCCTTAACTCTGAAATGAGGGGAGGGGTGATGCAAGAAGGGGAGGGAGTTAGAGATCGCCTCTAAGTTGTCTCCACATTCCCGGTGTTAGGATTCTATGCTGGTAGACAGACTAACTGGTGCCTATCCATCCTTTGTTCGCCCCGGGCAAATGTTTGTTCAATGCTAGCTCCTCCCCCAAGTAAAGTCCATTTAAAAAATAATGTTCATATTATCTAAATCCCTATGAAATTCCTAATGGTCATTCAATAAAAAAACAACAACCATGAAGTCAATAGTAACTCACTTTAAAAAAAAAAAAAACATTAACAATTAATTTATTGATCACTGGTGACCTTCACAGAATTGGCAGGTGGAATCACCTGAGTGATATTGGGTAATCTAGACGAAGAGAACGTAAAAGAAGGAAAGTTCCTGCTTGGAGTAATTAGAATCAGGTGAGGCAAATTTTCTTTTCTTTTGTTTTTTTCAATATTTTATTGATTTCAGAGAAGAAAGGAGAGGGAGAGAGAGATAGAAACATCAGTGATGAGAGAGAATCATTGATTGGCTGCCTCCTGCATCCCTCCCCCACACCATTGAGGATGAGTCCGAAACCTGGGCATGTGCCCTGACTGGGAATTAAACCATGACCTACTGGTTCATAGATCAACACTCGGGCAAAGCTAATTTTTTTTTTCTTCTTCTTGGAAGAAAGTTTTGAGCACAGAATCACTAGAATGCACTTGAAGACAGATGTCCCTTTGGGAGAGTAGCAAAGGCCACAGGCTGAGGACACCGTGAGCTTCTCGGCAAAGGTTTACTTATCTGGAAAGAACTGGAGTTTGAGCACAAGCAGGAATGGGCTGAGGGCACATCAGAATGGAATGTTGAAATCAGGCTTATTCCAGAAAACGATCAGAGGAAGTAACGATGAGGGATACGTGAGTAATGAGATCCCTTGCATTAAAGACTTTCAGTTCTATCCATAGGAGTTACAAGTTTACTTGAGAGACACTTGGGCATTGTGTGGTTTTGAAAATGGGAGATTTTTTTTTTCCTCTTGTCTCTAAATTGCAGTGTGTGGGCACACTTTTTCTCCACACCCATGAGAAAAAAATAACCCATCCAGCACACAAATACCAGGTCTAAAATGCTGTGAGGCGTCACTTCATTTAAACCCAGCCCTTCTCTGTGTTGCTTCTTTGAGGCAAGGTGCCTGGAACGTTGCTTCAGATTCAGAATTAGAATGGCTGGAAAGAATGAAAAATGGTAAGATGTCCTAAAGCACCAAGTCCCTGTTTATGTCCACATGAACCACATGACAAAACCACTTTTAGAAAAGCGATTATGATATATGTGGGAGGGGTGGGGGGAGCGGGGAGGGAGAAGGCCAGCGTCATTACCACCAAACCAGTATTATATGAAATGCTGAAAGGTATCCTTTAAGGCAGCGGTTCTCAACCTGTGGGTCGCGACTTCTTTGGGGGTCGAATGACCCTTTCACAGGGGTCGCCTAAGACCATCGGAAAATGCAGATATTTACATCACAATGCATAACAGTAGCAAAATTTCATGGTTGGGGGTCACCACCACATGAGGAACTGTATGCAAGGGTCTCGGCCTTAGGAAGGTTGAGAACCACTGCTTTAAGAAAAGGAAGAAGAAGAAAAGTTAAAGATAAAAATTATGAACAAACAAATACATTTCTATCAACAAGTGAACCTAAAAATCAAGTGAATAAAAAAATCTGATGAACAGAATGAACTGGTGAATATAATAGAATCAGGGGCATAGAAAGAGAGTGGACTGACAATTCTCGGGGGGGAAAGGGTGAGGGGGGAACGGGAAGAGACTGGACAAAAATCGTATGGATGAGGACAGTGGGGGGTGTGGGGTAAGGGCAGGTGGAGGGGAGGTATGGGGGAAAAAAGAGGAATAATTGTAATAATCTGAACAATAAAGATTTATTAAACTAAAAAAAAGAAAGTAAGGATTTATTGAGGGATGGCACCAAGCCCAGTCACAGATAGCTCATGCTCAAAGACCTGGCTTCCCCATGATTTCCAGGGGGTGGACTAGATAGGAAAAAAGTAATTAATTATGGTGACTAAAACAGGGCGGTGGTCTCTATTGATTGGTCGGTGCTAAGGTAGGGAGTAATTGATCGTTGCATATGGTCCTGGTGTCAGCCGTGGAATTGCTATGTCTGATTTCATATGAATTTATTCTGTGGCATCATTCTGCTTTCCTGGGTCCAGAGCTAAAACACAGCTGAGGCCAAGATACTGTCTTTAGCTTGACTGAAACTCTGTCTCTGTCGTCAGTAGACCCAGTTCCTTGTTTCTAAGACCACTGGAGGCTGAGCATAACCTCACTGTCCTGAAATTTTAATGATGAAGCAAGGAAGAGGGAGGTGGTGAGTCAGGGAGCTGGGGGAGGCCAGCTTGAGGCAAAGGGAAAAAATCAAAATAAAAGGCCAGATTAAAGAAAATAAGGTTTCTGTGCGGTTACGAATTTAGCATCTCAGTCCAGTGTTCTCCTCTATCAGTGAGAAGGATAACATTTTCTCTCTTCCTCAGTTGTTGGGGGATTGTGTATTGCACTATTTTTTTTTTTTTGAAAAACGGGGTGTTGTTTTTTTTTTTAAATATATATTTTACTGACTTTTTACAGAGAGGAAGAGAGAGGGATAGAGAGTTAGAAACATCGATGAGAGAGAGGCATAGATCAACCGCCTCCTGCACGCCCCCACTGGGGATGTGCCTGCAAGCAAGGTACATCCTCCCAACCGGAATCAAACCTGGGACCTTTCAGTCCACAGACCAATGCTCTATCCACTGAGCCAAACCGGTCTCGGCTATATTGCACTATTCTGACTCCACTATTGAGAAAGCACTCAATAAAAAAACAGCTGCCATTATTTTCTGTCCTCCCGTAGCACTTACCACGTGGTCCTAAATGTCTTCCCAGATGGGGCTCTCTCTCTCCTCAAGACGATGAGCTTGTTGGCAGCTAAGACACGCTCTTGCTCATCATTGTCCACCCACATCCAGCTCATGGCAGCCATTTGACAAATGCCTTGACTGGGTGACGAATACACAACCAAGGGAACCAGTTATTCACATAGCTCGTCACAGGATATTTTGAAATATGTCTTTTCTGTGTGTGTCTCTAGGGAGGAACAAAAGAAACATAGAGTTGTGGGAAGAATAAGAAAAGAAGATGCCAACAACTCTTCTTTTTTAAAAAATATATTTTAGCCAAAACCGGTTTGGCTCAGTGGATAGAGCGTCAGCCTGCGGACTGAAAGGTCCCAGGTTCGATTCCGGTCAAGGGCATGTACCTTGGTGGCAGGCACATCTCCAGTAGGAGGCATGCAGGAGGCAGCTGATTGATGTTTCTAACTCCATCACTCTCCCTTCCTCTCTGTGAAAAATCAATAAAAAATATATTATATATATAATACATATTTTATTGATTTTTTTTTTTTACAGAGGAAGGGAGAGGGATAGAAAGCCAGAAACTTTGATGAGAGAGAAACATGGATGTGCCCGCAACCAAGGTACATGCCCTTGACCAAAATTGAACCTGGGACCCTTGAGTCCACAGGCCGTTGCTTTACCCACTGATCCAAACCGGTTAGGGCACCAACAACTTTTCTTATGAAACATAGCATCTTTCTATTGTGGATGGTGGAAGGGCACCAGGTGTTAGACAGTGGGGTCAGGCAGCAACCTCGGCACTTGAGTTCTGGGTAGGAAAGAATTCAGAGTCAAGACTCCATCTACAACAGAACATTGATTTGGACAATCCCAGAGACAGAAGAAGTCATTTGTAGAAGAAATGGGCTTAGGGAACAAGTGATGGAGGTAAAGGAAGGGCCCTTGGAGCTTGGGAGTGAGGAAGGTAATGGTAAGGCACCCCCAGAAGTTTGGGGGGAGGGAAAAAAGATAGCCTTAAGGGTGGAGGTTCTCCCAGAAGGCAGAGAGCCCTGGGTCCTCCATCCTAAGGGTTTTGAGGGTGGAGCTTTTAGGGGAGGTCCCAGGGGAAGATCTCAATAGAACATCCAGCAGCTTTCCAGGTGGGTCCTTTCAGGGTCTACGTCTCCACTGATTGGTCAGCACCAGGGCAGGGGGTCATTAGTCCATGCAGCTGGTCCTGAGGGCAGCCATGGGGGTCACTTGTCTGGTTTTGCTGCTCTTTTGGGCCTGGAGCTGAAATACAACTGAGGCCAGATGTTATCTGTAGGGAGGAAAGGTCAGGGAGCATGGCCATCCATATGCTGGGGGAGAAAAGGTCACCCTTGGGGCGAGGCCCCACCCTCCGAGTGCCCTTTGCTAGTCACCCAGGCCTTCCCACCCTGGTGGCCTTTTGCACGTGGCCCATCGTCCTTGCTCTGCTCATGTCTCTCTCTCTGCCTGCCACATTTCTTGTTATTGCCCAGAAAAACTGGATAAAACTGGAGTGGGTTTGTGGTTTCATCTGTGCCCCTTCTCTTTACTTGACTGCAGTATGAACTCTAACATTTTTGTCATTTTAAAATATATAATTTCATTGATTTTTTTACAGAGAAGAAGGAGAGGGATAGAGAGCTAGAAACATCAATCAGCCGCCTCCTGCACACTCCCTACTGGGGATGTGCCCATAACCATGGTACATGCCCTTGACCGGAATTGAACCTGGGACCTTTCAGTCCACAGGCCAAGGCTCATCCACTGAGCCAAACCAGTTTCGGCACACATTTTTGTCATTTAAAAATATGTTGTTGATAGGTTCTCTCTCTCTCTCTCTCTCTCTCTCTCTCTCTCTCTCTCTCTCTCTTTCTTCTTCTTCTTCTTCTTCTTCTTCTTCTTCTTCTTCTTCTTCTTCTTCTTTTGTTATTGTTATAGAGGATGGGGGAGAGAGAGAGAGAGAGAAATAAAAACATTGATGTGTGAGAAATATTGATGGTTTGCCTCCTGCACATGCCTGACCCAGGATCAAACTCAAAACCCGGGCATGTGCCCTGACCAGAATCGAAACCGCCACCTTTGGGTGCCCGGAACCACGCTCCGACCAACCAACCGAGCCACACTGGCCAGGGCCGTTTGGGCCACTCTGACTTCCCTTCCCGGGCACTAAGCTGCAGTCTCTGTCACCAAGGAAACAGCAGCGATGCCTCATTCCTCCCAGCTCTGCGAGCCACACTCCGGTCGCCTTTGTCCACGGAGCTGGCTACATTCTTTGTGTGCACTCCACTGAGTCAGCGGGGTCTGCACCGACCTTTGTCCATTATTCTACCTTTAAAAAAAATGTGTCCCCCAAAAGTAGCTGTCTACTCATTTCTTCCCGGCGATGGCCTTTTCCCAGACCTGTCTGTACTCTTAATAATTGCCCGTTTAGCCTTTGTGGTGTGGGCAAGACTAAGGGAGGGTCCGTTTTAAATAAAGTATGCCACAGAGCATGCATACCGGGTCCCCTTTAAAAAGCACTGCAGCCCCAAAATAAAGCCGAGGCAGGGCAGCTGGGAGTTCTAACATGTGCAGAACTCCGCGGGCGGCAGTTATGTGACAAGGACACGCTAAGCATCTCCCCGTTAGAGGAACTTCCAGCTCCCACCCGCGGAAAGCCAGGGACACACACCCCCCTCAGCTCTCTCTCCAGGGAGCAAGCTGCCCCGAGGAGAAGGGCCAGGGCCAGGGCTCAAAGCGGGGACCTGTCCTCCAGCAACACCCCTGACTGCTTCTACCCTCCTACCCTGATTGCTCTCTTTACCCTCCTATTTGATTGCTTTTTCCACCCTCCTACCCTGATTGCTCTTTTTACCCTATTTGACTGCTTTTTTTACCCTCCTACCCTGACTGCTTTTTTACCCTCTCATTTGATTGTTTTTTTTTACCCTCTTATTTGATTTTTTTTTACCCTCTTATTTGATTGTTTTTTTTAACCCTCTTATTTGATTGTGTTTTTTTTACCCTCTTATTTGACTGTGTTTTTTTTACCCTCCTATTCTGCTTGCTTTTTTCACCCTCTTATTTGATTGCTTTTATTTACCCTCCTATTCTGATTGTTTTTATTTACCTTCTTATTTGATTGTGGTGGGTTTTTTTTTTTTACCCTCCTATTCTGCTTGCTTTTTTTACCCTCTTATTTGATTGTTGTTTTTTTTTACCCTCTTAGTTGATTGTGTTTTTTTTTTTAACCCTCCTATTTGATTGCTTTTTTTACTCTCCTACCCTGATTGCTTTTTTTACCCTCGCGCGCAAGGCGCAACCCCTCTCCCCGGAGCGCCTCTGGGGCTGCTCCCCTCCCCGCCAGGAATTCCCCAAACATCTCCATCTCTGGGCTGCAACCCTAAAAAAAAAAAAAGTTTGTGGACCGGGAGGGCAAGACAGGAGCTGGCGCGGGGCGGGCGCGGGGCGGGCGCGCCCCACCCGCCGCCGCGGCCCGCACCCCGCACCCCCGCCCGGGCTCCCGCCGCGGGGACAGCTGGCAGCCGCGCGGGACCAGACACAAAGCGGATCAATCCCGGCGGCGCGGGGAGGGGCTGGGGGCGGGGGGGACCCTCCGCCGCTCCCCTCCGCGCCTCGCCTCCTCGGGCTCGCTCCCGGGGACCCGGCTTCCACGGCCCCCACCCCCACCCCCGCTCACCCGCGCGCTGCCCCCCAAGAGAGACAGGCCCGGACCCCTCATCCCGGGGCCGGGGAGACCTGCCCAGCAGGCGAGCGCCGGGAGCGCCCCGGGCAGGAGCAGCTGACGTCGCTCCGGCGCTGGCCCCTCCCTCCCCCATTCTCTCCCTCCTCCCTCCCCTCCCCTCCCTCCGCCCCGGGAGCCTCTCTCTCCTCCGCGCCGCCCCACAAGTTCAGGGGTCCCCGCCCGGCCGCCCGCGCTCCGGCCGCCGGGACCCGCCGCCTCGGAGCAGCGCGCTCGGTGCCCGCGAAGATGGCGAGGCGGAGCCGCCGCTGCCTCCTGCTGCTGCTGCGCTACCTGGTGGTCGCCCTGGGCTGTGAGTTCCTGGGGTACCTCCGCTCTAACCCCCCAAACCCCCATCCCCTGCCTCCTGCTGCCGCCGGGACCAGGTCCCCAACGCGCCACCCCGGGCGCGGCGCTCGCGCACGGCCGTCTCCGCTCGGGGCGCGGGGCGCAGGGCGCCGGACTGGGCGCCCTCCCTGCGGGCCTGGGAGCGGGGTGCCGGGGGGCGGGGGCCCGAGGACGGGGCTGAGGGTCCGGAGCCTCTGAGGCCGTCCGTTCTGGTCTGAGAGCCGCAGGGCGCACCCCCGCAGGTTCTTCCTCCTCCGGCAAAGTTGGGTCCGAGTTTTGCGAGGCGCGGGGACGTGCCCGGCATGCGGAGCGCCCGCCCTGGCTGCGGGGGATGGGGTTTGGGGGGGCGGGGGTGGGAGGGATGCTGCGGTCCCCAATATGGCATCACTCGCAGGCGGCGGGGAGGAGGCGGCCGGGGGCCGGGGGCCTGGGCTTCCGAGGGTCCCCGCGCCGGGAACGGGCGGTGCGCGCGTGGGGCCGGGGGACGGGCATCCCCGGCCGCTGAGCCCGAAAGGCGGGTGTCCTCCTCCCCACCTGCACCGCTCCGTTCAGCGCCCCCTGGTCTGGTCCGGTCTGGGGGCTCCAGCCCGCTCTGTGCCTCCGGGGGGCGGCCGGTGGGGTGGGGATTGAGGGGGGGGGGTCGATTGTGAGCCAGAGGCCGGGCGGGCTGAGCGGTTGAGTGGCGGGTAGGAGGGAGGGACGTGTCCCAGCCACTTTCACGGGTGGTTCTAACCGGGATTTGCGAGGTTCCTGCGATTTTAGATCCTGAGAACGTTTCCTATTTCTTTTTTTCTTCTTCTTCTCGGTTAACTTTTTAGGAAGATGGAGGAAATGTCACTAGATCTTAAGCACTTAATGCAATGAAGTCCTCTTTCTTTCTTTCTTTCTTTTTTTATTTTCCTTTTGGTCGTTTTTCCTTCCTTTTTTTCTCTTTTCTTTTTTTTTAAATAGAAGAAAGTTATTTAAGTTCTGGTAATAGACTGTTTAGGATAACCTGCCAGGTGAGCATCTACTACCGTGATGCTGATGACTGTTTCTCACGCTCTTACTGCTCAGCTGAGTGAGATGGGAACTCGGGCCCTTCGTGAGGGAGAAGGCGCAGGTGGTCTCAGCAAAGGGCCCGTGCTGGCCTCTGGGGCAGAAAAATCACACCCGGGAAGCCACGCTTCACAACAAAACCGGCCTAGAATTGTGCAGTGTCGAGCGGTGGTACTTTGCACACTCAGAGAAACAGAACGCACCAATGCTGCGAGGCAACAGAGTGCGCGAGAGGAACTGTTACAGAACTGCTGAGAAAGTTGTGTGTTCCTTGACCTTCCTAAGTTTCAAATCAAACAGACCGTCACTGCAGTGTAGAATGGTCACTAGTTGGCATCAGAGAAAACGGTGTTAGTGTGCGATTCTTACTCAGGCATCAGAAAGAAACGATATGCCCCGTTTGAAATTGTGTAGCCGAGGAGCAACCAGCACAGGCGTGGATGGATGAGCAGGGTAACCTCCTCCTCAAGTGTGGGGTAAACCTAACACTTTGGCTCCTTTAACCCTGATTCCTGTATGGCAGCGGTTCTCAACCTGTGGGTCTCGACCCCTTTGGGGGTTGAACGACCCTTTCACAGGGGTCGCCTAAGACCATCGGAAAACACCTATTTCCCATGGTCTTAGGAACCAACAGACCGCTCCTCGGTGTCGCAAAGTGTAGCAATGTAGTTTACTGTTGTCCTATGAAGACTGTTGCCCATGCTACACCACGATTCAAGACAAAATTTCATTTATTTGTAATAAGAAATAAATATTTTACAATATATAATTACATATTGTTTTTGTGATCAATCCCTATGCTTTAATTATGTTCAATTTGTAACAATGAAAATACATCCTGCATATCAGATATTTACATTACAGCTCATAACAGTAGCAAAATTACAGCTATGAAGTAGCAACGGAAATAATTTTATGGTTGGGGGTCACCACCACATGAGGAGCTGTCTTAAAGGGTCGTGGCATTAGGAAGGTTGAGAACCACTGCTATAGGGAATGAATGT
>PVJN01007344.1:0-29950 GCA_004026805.1 Lasiurus borealis | reverse complement strand
GTGGTGGTGGTTCCAGGGTTTCATCCAGGATACATTACATGCAGTAGGCCTGTTTCCTTGGGCTCCTCTTAGCTGTGGCTGGCTCAGACTTCCCTTGTTTCTTATGTGAAGTACTGTATGTTGTAGAATCTCTGCCATTGGATTTCTCTGTTGTTTTTGTTATAACCAGACTTAATGGTTGTGGGGGGGGTTTTGGTGGTTCTCAACCTGTGGGTCTCGACCCCTTTGGGGGTCGAACGACCCTTTCACAGGGGTCGCCTAAGACCATCGGAAAATGCAGGTATTTACATCACGATGCATAACAGTAGCAAAATTTCATGGTTGGGGGTCACCACCACTTGAGGAACTGTATGCAAGGGTCAAGGCCTTAAGAAGGTTGAGAACCACTGTTTTAAAGGAAGGTCGAAGATGTAAAATGACATTTTCATCATATTACTCTAAGGGTACATACAGGTATCCTCAAAATGTGTGTGTGTGTGTGTATATATATATATATATATATATATATATATATACATTTTAAATAATTATTCATTCCATGGGTTAAATCTGAAAAGAAAACATCAATTGAGCTATCAAAAAACAAACATGTGTATACATTTTTGGGGGCACCCTACACTATTAATATGATTTATCATTGTTATTGTTAACCTTCATTACCTGGATGAGGTAATATATATATATGGTTAATCCAAGTTACCTCTTTTTTCCCTTTCATGCTGTATTTTTAAAAAATATATTTTATTGATTTTTTACAGAGGGGAAGGGAGAGGGATAGAGAATTAGAAACATCAATGAGAGAGAAACATCAACCAGCTGCCCCCTGCACACCCCCTACTGGGGATGTGCCCACAACCAAGGTACATGCCCTTACTGGAATCGAACCTGGGACCCTTCAGTCCGCAGGCCGGCACTCTATCCACTGAGCCAAACCGGTTTCGGCTCACCCTGTATTTTTTTAAAGGAAAGTCATTAGTACAAGTCACACTTTAAGGAAGAAGAGTTATGCTCCACATCCTTGAGGATGGAGTATCTCCATACATGATTGGACTTCTCCTTAGGAGATGTGTCCACCCCTCCCACATTGAGTCATTCATTTGTTCACTCATTTTTATATCAGTATGCACTCTATGGACATTTATTTTACACTTTGGGTTATAGTCCAATACCGTTTCATTTCTTTCAGTGCTCAGTTTATTTCAGCTTTGGCCATTGAGTTTTTTTCAGTTGGTTCCTTATGTCTCTTTGACATATCCCTACCACACACACACACGCACACACACACATTTTTCCATTACTTTTCTTTCTTGCATCACAAAGTATTCCACACTGAACTTGTGGATTTTCTGTTCTGGTCTCAGAATCAGCCATAACTCCAAAGAATCCCTGGTTTCTTTCCTTGTCAAATGGTATTAGAAACTGACATCATTGCTAGAATGGTGTTTAGAAAAACAGGGATGTTTTTCCTGGCTGTTTCACTCTACAGTCCCATTTGTGACCTATCCACTCGTGTCCAGATGCAGAAACAGTGTGTGGAAGGTTCCCATGTATGTCGGACACTTTTCTAAGGACTTTCTTGTCTATTTCTTTCTAAGGTCAACAAACTCATGAGAAGGAACATAGAATTACACATAGTAACCCCAGCCTCAGGAAAGCTAACTTACCTGTCTAAGCTGGAAAGAGATAGAACTGGAATTTAAAGACCTGAGGATTTTTTTTTTATGGATAGCTGGACTTCTTATCTTTCTACCTGAGTGCTTCAACCTTTTGCCATCTTGATTCTAGAAGAGAGTGGAGTCGATCTAGTGGAACTAGTGGCTTTCTTATGTTGTAATTACATACTTATATTTTTAACATTCATCCAAATATAACTGTACCACTCCTCTCCATCTTATCGTGTATAATACCATACTTATTCCATTTTTTTTTTTATTTCTGTTTGTCTTCCTCTGTAGTCTGGACGGTTATTTTTGTTCTCGCTGCTGTTATTTAAACTCTGCTTTCAGTATATCTGTTGATACATGGACATCTATTTGTGTGTTTAGCTGAATGATATTTTTATTTCTCACTAAAATGGAAGCTGCATAAGGAAGAGGATTTCTTGATGTTTGCTCAGCCCTGGAAGGCCCGGGCTGAGCGAAGTGTCTGGTATAAATACATGTGTGTTGTTATGGGGATGAGTTAGAGTGGGTGGAAGAAATGGGAGGAAATGAATCATTATATTCTAAATCATGAAGCCCTATGAAGGTGGGGTGTCAGTTTTCTCTAAGGTGATATTTAAGCTGATAACCTCAAAAAAAAAAAAAAAAGTCACCAAAACTGGTTTGGCTCAGTGGATAGAGCATCTGCCTGTAGATTGAAGGGTCCCGGGTTCGATTCTGGTCAAGGGCACATATCTTGGTTGCGGGCACTTCCCCAGTAGGGGGCGTGCAGGAGGCGGCTGATCAATGTCTCTCTCTCATCGATGTTTCTAACTCTCTATCCCTCTCTCTTCCTCTCTGTAAAAATTTAATAAAAATATATTTTAAAAAAAGGAAGTGAATGTTTAGGATGAGGGATAGGGGGACAGGGGAGGAGATGTCCATGCATTCTGACCTCTTTCAAAGCCAAGGAGTTGCATGTGAATGAGAGCCGGGTGCTGTTCTTGACTCTGCATGACTGGCAGCAGCTGGTCCTCCGAGTGGACTGGAACCCAAGCCAGTCAACTTGGCCTGACTCAACTGCAATCTCTCCTCAGCTGATAAGGACTGTGGGGTGGGAGTCCGGCTCTCCTGTGAAATTACAAGGTTCCTCCTCTGGGTGGAATTGACCCAAAATAGCCACCAGGAGACTTCTGCCCCCTGTAAACACCGTGAAGAACAAAGCTCTATAGTGAGTTTGCTGCAGAGAACTGGTTCCATCCTGCCATGGACATCTTATCTGATGAACAGAAAGGTCACATTTTGGGCCTGCTGGTAGACCCGATAACCATTCCCAGACTGCAACAGAAATGACCTTTTAAAGAAGTCAAGTCCTGACCAGTGTGGCTCAGTTGGTGTGAATGTCAGCTCGTGCACTGAAAGGTCACCAGTTTGATTCCCAGTCAGGGCACAGACCCGGGTTGCGGGTTGATTCCTGGTCGGGGTGTGTGTGGAGGCAGCTAATCGCTGTTCTCTTTCACATCAATGTTTCTCTCCCTTCTTCTCCTTTCCTCTCTTTCTAAAATCAATAAAAACTTTTTTTTTTTAATGGCAAAACAAAAAAACATCAGCATACATGGAACCTGGAGTTTCCTAAGGCTGAGAAGACTCATTATTTCTCCACATGAGTAGTGTGTTTTTTTTTAATATATTTTTATTGATTTCAGAGAGGAAGGGAGAGTGAGAGAGATAGAAACATCAATGATGAGAATCATTGATTGGCTGCCTCCTGCACGCCCCCCACGGGGGATAGAGCCCACAACCTGGGCATGTGCCCTGACCGGGAATCGAACCAGTGACCACCTGGTTCCTGGGTCAATGCTCAACCGTCTGGGCTACACCTGGCTGGGCTCCACTTGAGTAGTTTAACGAGGGGAGCCCTTGTGAATTTCCACGTGCTTGCTCTACCCATGGTTTCCATCTCTTTGGTTCTCTCCTGGGGACCTTTTGGGTGGAGAAGATCTTTTGGGTCATAGACACAAGAGGCAGCTTCTATTGTTGGCAAGCAGCCTTGCCTTGTTGAAGACAGCCCAGCAGAAAACAGTAAAGGCATCATTTAAAATATCACTTCTCATCTCATAGCAAATAAGGGCAATAATTATGAGCCAGTACTTCGGTATAGTTGTACTGTCAGATTGATGTTTTGAGGAAGATGAGGGTGAGGATGGAAAAGGAGACTCAGAATTGATGTCAAGTGCTTTTTTTTTTTTTTTTGGCAAAAGCAGAAAAAATAAACTTTAAACAACTTAAAGCTAGGCAATGTTTTCTTGGAAGGTGTTACCGCTAACCAGGCAAGAACTCAGAAAAAACAAGCCAGCTGTATCAGTTTCTTATCGCTGTAGTAACAAATGATTTAAAATTTAGCTGGTTTGCTCAGTGGGTAGAGCATCATCAGCCTACGAACTGACAGGTCCCAGGTTCGATTCTGGTCAAAGGGCACATGCCTTTTGGTTGTGGGCTCAATCCCCTGTGGGGGGACTTGTGGGAGGCAGCCAATCCATGATTCTCTCTCATCATGGATGTTTCTCTTTCTCCCATTTTCTCCCTCTCTGAAATCAATAAAAGTATATTGAAAAATTTACTACAACACAAATTTATTATCTTATAGGTCTAGAGGTCAGAAGTCCAAAGTAGACTAACATCAAGTTATGGGAAGGGCAGCGTTTCTTCTGAGGCTCTAGAGAGACTTGTAGTGCCACTTCCAGCTTCTTGAGGCCACCTAGGCTCAAAGCCAGCAATGCCAGGCTCCATGCCCCTGGTTCTCTCTCTCCTGCCTCCCTCTTCCAGAAGGACCCTTGGTAGTTACATGGGCCCACCAAGGTCATCCTGGATAGTCTGCTCATCTCAGGTCAGCTGGTTAGCAATTTTAATTCTGTCTGCAGCCTTAATTCCTGCTTGCCATGTAAGGTAAGATACTTACAGGTTTCTGGAAGTAAGGTGTGGACATCTTTAAGGAACCATTATTCCATCTCTCACACCAACCCAAATGAGGATATGCACAGCCACTGTGTCATCAGTATTGCGGCCAAGAATATTCTAGATCCCATGGAGCAATGCTAACTTTTACCTTTAAGTTATAAATCATAGGTTATGTACTACAAATACATACATATATATATATATATATATATATATATATATATATATATACACACACACACACACACACACACACACATATATATATGTATATGTATTTGTAGTTATATATATATATGTGTGTGTGTGTGTGTGTGTGTGTTATATTTCAGATTGCACAGTCTAGTAGTAAAGAGCATGTCATTGATGCCAGAAGCCAATTCCAGCATGTCATAATTGCAAGAGTTTCATCAAAAGGTTGATGGAACTTGGGGACTCAACAAGGCCTGAGTCACATATGTTATCGCCTCTTGGGAATGGCTAAAGGCATTTCCCCAAACCTGAAATGGATGCATGAATTGATTGTTTACTGCCGGACAGCTAAAGGCATCTTAAACTACATATTATTGCCTCCTCCTGGCCAAACACCTGAACAGCCGGAGGTGATTCTTCCAATCTGACAGTGGATCTGTGTACCAAACCCTGGCCTTCGATATGTATATCTCCACCTTGCCTTGGACAATGTGTTAATAAAAAGCAAGGGGTCCTGAGACCAGGGAGAACTTGGTTTCTTTAGCCAGTTCCTCTAGCCCCCATAATGCCTTCCAAAATTATGTTTTGTCTCTGGACTCTTGATTAATTTATGCACAGCCTTTCTCCAGGTCAAGATGCTAGATCAAGACCCGTGTATTACTCTGATGCTGAACTCTGTGCTCACTTCCTAGCTGTGTGACCTTATACAGGTCATTTGACTTGTATATGTGTGTGCCGGTCATTTTACCCATGGATAATGTTGGTAATCCCAGCATGTTTCCTCCACCCACTCCACTCCTCCTCACCCCCTTCCCCTCTAATCAGCAGGTATATATTTACACCTGCGACCAGCCAGGCACTTTGCTCAACCCCTAGATGTACAGTGGTGAGCACACATCAAGAAATTTCTTCTCTTATGGTGGTTTAGGAAGAATTAAATGTGTGTACATGTATATAGCACATTTAGAAAACTGATGCTGATATTATTTGTTAAATTTGGGGGCATTGTAATTAAACATTCACATTCTCACTTAATGGGTTTCCTCCATTTATGGGAGTCATATCCAAAGATATATAATGGGGTTGTTTCTTAAGTATTATACTCATTTAAGTTGCTTATTGTATTTATTTTTATTATTTTAAGAATTTATTTTAAAATGTGGTTTTGTTTTGTTAATCCTTACCACAGGATATTTTTCCAATGATATTTAGAGAGAGTGGAAAAGAAGGATGGGAGAGAGAGAGAGAGACAGAGACAGAGACATTGGTCAGTTGCCTCTCACACGAGCCCTGACCACAGAAACCTACACTCTAGGTATTTGTCCTTGACTAGGAATTGAACCCATGACCCTTCAATGCACAGGCTGATGCTCTAACCACTGAGCACACCAGTGAGGGCTTAAAGTGTTATCTATACTTTAAATATACTACATAGATATCTCTGTCTACCTATGAAAAGAATATGCTAGTTGGTAAAGAGCCACTTCAGCTGGAGGCAACAGGCACTCACAGAGGTACAAGGACATGAGCAAGTCTGAGGAGTGTGAGCGAATGAAAGCTCCTGGCTGCCAGGCCCGAGGACAGGGGAGGGCACAGCACAGCACTCAGATGCTGGAGGGCCTTGCGGGACACAGTCAGGGTTTTGCATTTCTCTTGGCAAAGAGAAACCATTGAAGGCGGTTCAGCATTGAATCTGAGTCCGATTTGCATTTCAAAAAGAGAACAGAGTGGATGGGAGAGGGAGAATGGCAGGGTGGGGGTGGGTGGGCAGTTGAAGTGAGGAGAGGAGCCATTGGAGTGGTCCAGCAATTCATACGTATTTTCATATAGCTTATTAAAACATATATATACACATATACACAATTAAACATATACCCACACATAGTTTTACATTGGAAATGTAGTGAATTAAAAATTAACCAGGAATTTGAGGAATTTTAAAATCATGCCTCTGTGTTTCTGACTTTCTCTTCAGTTCCCAACATAGAAACATGAAACAGAAGCTCTTTTTATCTTTATCTTTGTTCTCTTGCCCACTCCTGGGTTTGTCTTTCTTTAGTGTTAAGTGTTTCCCAGTGTTGGTGCACTCTTAGGTGGGTTATATGATTGGCTTTGATGGAGAGAAGGGTAGCTATCTGTGTTACTAAGTGTGTGAATGCATCAGAGAGAGAGAGAGAGAGAGAAAGAGAGAGAGAATGAGTGTGCTCAAATGAATTTCAACTGACAGGACCACAGAACCCTACTCTCAGCATCTTCAGGCTTCAGGTCAATAAGCAGGTCAGAACTGTTCTCCAGTTTTGATTGTTCTTACATTTTATTTTTCACATTTTTATTTATTGACTAGAGGCCCAGTGCACAAAATTTATGCATGGCTAGGGTCCCTAGGCCTGGCCAGCAATCAGGGCCGATCTGCAGGGCAACTGGCAGGGCGATTGGGGTTCCCTCCCCCTTCCCCCCTACTGGCACCTGCCTTGGCCTGCCTGGGGCCTGTGGGCTGGGGGCATCTCCTGCATTGACCATCTGCCCCCTGGTGGTCAGTGCACATCATAGCAAATGGTCCTTTTGCTGTTCGGTCGATTTGCATATTAGGCTTTTATTATATAGGATTAGAGAGAGAGTTTATTTGTTGTTCCACATATTTCTGCACTCATTGGTTGATTCTTGCATGTGCCCTGACCGGGAATCGAACTGTGACCTCCTGGTTCCTAGGTCAATGTTCAACCACTGAGCCACAACGGCCGGGCTATTCTTACATTTTATACACAGAAAACTCTGCTGGACATCGTCCTGTGAGAATTTCAAGACCCACACTCTGCTCTCCATGGCCCTGGCCCCTAAAGTCTTTGAGCGGGTATACTCGTGAGCTTAACAGACAGGAGTTTTAGCTTCTAACTCGAGTCTTGCCTTCCTCTCAAGTTTTTATTTGTTTTGTCTGAGTTTTCCAGATTTAGCAGAGGGATGGCTTGCGACAGATTTGTCTTTATATTTGTATGGAGCAGACGAGCCTGCGGGCCTTTCTCTGTGTGAGGCATTTTCTATGTGAGGCGTTTCTCGTTTTGTCACCATAGTCACCTGCTGTTTTTAATTTTAGTGTCACTCACACCATAAAAACGCGGTGACTACTTTATTATGGACATAACCAAGGACAAAAACAGATCATGGTGAAATGCCTTTGCTTACATGTTTTCAAATATGTACACGGTACATTGACACTGCACGGAAAGGATCTACAATGAAAAACACAGCTCCTTTCTAGCTCTCCGACTTCTATCACAACGTAACCCACTCTGCGGTTTCTTGCATGTAGTTCCAGAAAAATAGGAGAGAAGGGGCGGGGGAATATAGTTGCAGTGTATATGATATAGTTTCTTTAAAATTTAACATCAAAATGTGCTCTGCTTATTTTCTTCATCTTTCAACAAGTCAGGTCAGATTATGTGTGGTATTCTTCGCCTCCCTGCAATATTTACTGCTGATAAACCGGCATCATAAGACTAGGTCTCAGAGACAGGGCTCAAAATAACATCTCAGAGGCCTTTAAAACCCTAAGGCAAAATGTGGTAGGGGTTACCGTCTAGTGAAAACCACCAAACGTAAGTCATGGCACAAAGTGATATAACAAAACACCCCCCAAACAGTGACCAACTCTGGGAGGGGAAAATCCCCACCCAGACCCAATGGACAAAGAAAAGGGGTGAGGACCAAAGCCCAGGGCGGGCTGAGGCGCCAGCACCAGCTGGGACTGACACCCAAGCGCAGGCTGGGCTATTTTTAAAGGAGACCGCGGGAGAAGGAATGGCCACAAATAAAAAGGGAACATGGTGACCTGCCGGAAAGTGCTAAATCTGAAAAGGGAGAACGGTGCTAATGCTCTCAGAAATGCTCTCCAGACGCTTTAAAATAGGACAGGATTCTCATCAGAAGAAGAACGGACACAGTGGCATCAATAAGAACTCAGGTGTAAATAGACGGTGATCGATTGAATCCGATATTCAATGAATTGGTCTGTTATTTAATACAATAAGGTAAACATGCAGCGAGCCATGTCAAAAAAATATGATAAAAATCGACATAAGCTGATTGGACTAGGAGATCATAATAACGCTTTTGATCCCAGAACCAGTCAGGTGCTTTTGTGCCCCGTGTGTGTGTGGGGGGGGGGGAGGGGGGGAAGGGGAATGTTAAGGGGGAGAGGGAAGGGGAAGTGAACCTTTATGCCTGGTTCTCAACCTTCCTAATGCCGCGACCCTTTAAGACAGCTCCTCATGTGGTGGTGACCCCCAACCATAAAATTATTTCCGTTGCTACTTCATCACTGTCATTTTGCTACTGTTATGAACTGTAATGTAAATATCTGATAGACAGGATGTATTTTCATTGTTACAAATTGAACATAATTAAAGCATAGGGATTAATCACAAAAACAATATGTAATTATATATTGTGAAATATTTATTTCTAATGACAAATAAATGACATTTTGTCTTGAATCGTGGTGTAGCATGGGTAACAGTCTTCATATGACAACAGTAAACTACATTGCTACATTTGGTTCCTAAGACCATGGGAAAAAGGTGTTTTCCGATGGTCTTAGGCGACCCCTGTGAAAGGGTTGTTCCACCCCCAAAGGGGTCGTGACCCACAGGTTGAGAACCGCTGCTCTATGCCATTTACCATGATACGATACGTTTCTCCTCTCCAACCACCATCATTTCTACATGGTTGTCATTGTTGCAATGTTCTCCTTGTGGCCAAATGCACTTTCTCTCTGAAGGCCTAACTCCAAAATCCCTTACATCTTCTCGGAAGCCTTCCCAGCTCATTTGTTCTTCAAAGCCAGTCACCTGCATATGGGATCCCGGTGCCTTGGGTATGTTCCTGGTTCTTTGTGGTACTTTTTACGTGTGCATCTCTGGGTTTGGAGTTTGTTGAGGGCAGAGACAACACACCTTTGTGTCTCTAGCACCCAGTGTAGTGTCTGGCACTTAGTGATTCTTTATAGTTAAACTAGAGGCCCGATGCACGAAATTCATGCAAGGAGCTGGGCTCTCACATCCCAGACTTCCTTCAGAAGGTTGTAGAAGGACATCCAGAAGGTGGTTTGGCTGTCTTGTCTATTATGCTTTCATTATTAGGATAGAAATGAGTAACTGGGTATGTAATATTGGTTTATTGTTTCTTGGCTTCATACATTTACATAACTTATTTTTTTAATATATACTTTTTTACTGATTTCAGAGAGAAAGGGAGAGGGAGAGAGAAATAGAAACATCAGTGATGTAAGAATGATTAATCAGTGCCTCCTGCATGCCCCACATTGGGGACCCAGCCCACAACCTAGGCATGTGCCCTGACCGGGAATCAAACCGTGACTTCCTGGTTCATAGGTCAATGCTCAACCAGTGAGTCATGCTGGCCAGGCCATAACTTTTTAATGATAAGAATCCCAGGACACATGTAAATTTAATAGTCCCTAGAGAATGCATAAGTTTACTGTTCTTCGAATTCCCTCCTTCCTAATTAACTGTGGCCTTCATAGAGTTACAAGGAAATGTGGAAAATGGTCTACCTTTTAGAGAGCTGAGCAATTTTTCTGATTCCCTGATGCTTCCATGAGTTAGTAAGCATTGATTAAAAATAGTTCCTCCTCACAAGTTACCTGAGATATAGCACAGCATACGATGTTGGAAAAATTGTAAAGGTGCTCTCTGGAGCAGGGCACTGCAGACTTTCCCATCTTTTTTGACACTTGTTGATGTCACAGCAGGCCATGACTTATAACAGGAAAGAGTTTATAGAGAGGTGAGGGGACAGGCTGACAAAGTGATCTTTATTTTCAAACCCAAGATGGTTCTCCTAGGCATTCCTGCGCAGTCATCATAGCATCTTCTTGAGGGATCTTGATACCTAGTCATTAGCCTGAAAAATTCTCCCTGAATCCAGGTGACTCATCATCTCGTTCCAGGGGTGTCATCTCAGAGTTCAGCATTTGACAAATGCTTAGAATAGGTACATCCTAAAAATCTCTTTATTGACTCCCCAGAAAAGCTTTCTGAAGATGCTGGAATCTTCCAACATCAGGTTGGCAGCACTGTCTTCTAACTTTTTTGATGCATATCCTACTTCTTACACCAAGAACCTAAGTTTCAGGTTATAAACTATAGACATGTATTTCTGTATCAATATAATACATGAATTATCAAAACATCCTATATAATAAAAGAGTAATATGAAAATTGACCAAGACTCCAACACAAGATTGCTGCCCCCATGTGGTCAAAAATGGCTGCCCCCATATGGACACAAGATGGCCAGCAGGGGAGGGCAGTTGTGGGCAATCAAGCCAGCAGGGGAGGGCAGTGGGAAGGAACCAGGCCTGCAAGAGAGGGCAGTTGGGAGTGATCAAGCCTGCAGGTAAGGGCAGTTAGGGGGACTCAGGCCTGCAGGGAAGGGCAGTTAGGGGTGACCAGGCCTGAAGGGAAGGGCAGTGAGGGGCAATGAGGCTGGTAGGGGAGCAGTTAGGCATCAATCAGGCTGGCAGGGGAGTGGTTCGAGGGTGATCAGGCTGGCAGGCAGAAGTGGTTAGGGACAATCAGGAAGGCAGGCAGATGAGCAGTTGGGAGCCAGTAGTCCTGGATTGTGAGAGGGATGTCTTATTGGAATCGGGCCTAAATGGGGGCAGCAGGACATCCTTGAGTGGTCCCAGATTAGAGAGGGTGCAGGCTGGGCTGAGAGGGACACACACACACACACACACATACCCTGTGCACGAATTTCGTGCATCGGTCCTCTAGTATATAAATAAATACCAAGTGAATGAAATGAGGTTCTGGTAGATGTCTTTAGTTTGAATTGATACCTACTAAAATAGTAAAGAAAATTGATGTATAAGGTTTACTTTAAAATCCCTCAACAACAAAAAAATATATAAAATAAATGTGGCAGAATCTTTATAACTGTTGAATTCCAATAATAAATACAGAAAAAGGGGGTTATTATTCTGTTCTCTCTGCTTTGGTGGATATTTGAAACTATTCATAATAAAAAAAAATTTAAATCCATAAAAGCAAAAAAGAGAAGAGCATGATAAATATAGAACAGAAATTCTAATATTCCCTTTTTTCACTCCTCTGGGTTTTCTTGTATGCCCCACCTTAGAGTCTACTGGTTTAAAGAAAAAATAAATAGACCAAAGTGAGTCTACTTGAAATATCTGAAATATGTTTTCCTAACTCTTCAGTTTAACCAGGGTGATCAATATAAGAAACCCAAGTTTTATTTGAACAGCCCTCTTTTTAACCTATGCAGTCTATTTCACACTAGTATAAAAATAAACTGCCTTAAACAAACACACACCCTGTCATTAACCGGAGCTCCAAGATACCAGGTTACACAGCAAAGTTTGTCAGTAAGTCCACTGTACTAGCATATCAGCTACATTTTTATTCACGATGTGGTGTAGACCTTTCAGTTCATTTCACTTGAAAGGGACTTGAATATTTTATTTCCTAAAATGTAAAAGTAAGCATTAGGTGAGCGCATGTTATATTCATGGACTGATGGCAAGAAAAGGTAAATGCAAAGGAGAGCTGGTGACATCCCATTAAAATTTTTTCTCTGTGTTTATTTCACGGAAGCTGGTTCAACCAAACCCTTTTGGTCAACCCTCTGGCTCTTGTAAATAACCACCGAGAATGCTTGTGGACTTTCTATAAGGTCAGGGCATCTCCAGCATTGGACATATCAACTCAAACACATTTCAAAATTAATCATGCTTTATACAATATTCATTTAATGTTCTGGTCCATGTCATTAATAACCTAAATCAAGTTCCAAATGGGTTTTTAATATGACTTAATTTCCTATAAGTCCCTTTAACCCTGAAGATCTTAAGGCTGTCAGGATTCTAGAGACGAGTTGTGGATGTTGGGGAAGAATGCAGGAAGTAGCTCTTTTTCTCCCTGGCTGCGTGAAGTGAAACCTTCATCATGAATGACACGGTAACCATCCAGGCCAGGAAGTTCATGACCATCAGACCACTTCAGCGGAAGCAAATGGTCATCGATGTCCTTCACCCTGGGAAGGCAACAGCACCCAAGACAAAAATTCGGGGAAAACTAGGCAAAATGTGTAAGACCACACCTGATGTCATCTTTGTGTTTGGATTCAGAACCCACTGGCTTTGGCATGATTTATGCTTCCTTGGATTATGCACAAAAAAATGAACCCCAACACAGACTTGCAAGACATGGCCTATGTGAGAAGAAGAAGACCTCAAGAAAACAGAGAAAGGAACGCAAGGACAGGATGGAGCAAATCAGGGGGACTGCTAAGGCTGATGTGGATGCTGGCAAAAAGGAGGAGTAAAGATTCTCCGGTGACTTTATCTGATGGTTGTGCGGATTTTTCGTGAGAGGATTAATCAACTGTAAACTTAAAAAAAAAAGAATGGAGGAAGTAGAGGCAGTTCTCTGCCCCCTGGGAAGCAGCCTGCAGCCTGTGTCAGCAGCTCATGCCCGCCACCAGTGCAGCCATTTATGTCAGAAGCTGTTTCTCAGCCGGATTGCATTTTCCCCAAATACACTATGAATTTATGAGCAAGGGAATGGGATGTCCCTAGAGGAAGGAGTTTCACTGCACCTCCCATTCCATTCCTCTCAGTTTTCAAGCGGAAGAAGGATTGCACTAGAACCCCTAATAGAATTTATATTTAGAGTATGTACTCATTTTTAAATACATATCTATATACAGTGGTACCTCGAGATACGAGTGCCCTAACATACAAGATTTTTGAGATAAGAGCCATCGAGCAAGAGATTTTTGCTTTGAAATACGAGCAACAGTTGAGATACGAGTAATCACGCAGATCAGCCAGCTGCACACGACCCACCAGTTTACCTCGACTCAAGCATCTCATAGTTTCCTACGCCTCAAGGTTACAGAACGAATTGAACTCGTATCTCGAGGTACCACTGTATTAATTATTGATTTCAGAGAATCGGGAATTATGTTCCGTAACTGTCATGTTAACATCCCTGTGTAGTACCTGGAACTATTTTTATTATCATTTCATAAAGGGAGAAGGGAGAGGGGAGAGAGAGATAGAAATGACAATGATGAGAGCGAATCATTGATAGGCCACCTCCTCCATATCCCACCCTGGGGATGGAGTCCATAACCCAGGCATGTGCCCTGACCGGGAATTGAATCGTGACCTCCTGGTTCACAGATCAATGCTCTCCCACTGAGCCACACAGGCTGGGCAGAGTACTGGTTATTGTAACGAATACATTGGATCTCTCTCGATTGTACTATTTCATACGTTCAACTATTTACCTTTCACTGTGAGATACCAAGATCTGCTGAGTGACAATGAGACCACCAAGACTAGTCTTTTTTTTATCATGTGGGCAACATTGTCTGAGGAAACATATTTCTGATTATTAGAAAATAAAGGACAGATGATTTTGGAAGTGGGATACAGAAATACTTCCTTTATAAAGCAAAGCTGTCTCACCCATGAGTGTGTTGCATATAAATGTTTCTTTTCAGAGGACAATAGATTGGTCATCTTTTACATAAAACAATAGCAGAGTTATTTACATCTTCCTGACACCGTGACTCAGACATATTCACACTGAGTGGGATGGTGGGCAGAAACACCTTTACTTTTTAAATGGATGAGCTTTCTAAACTATGTTTCTAAGTATCTTTATTTTGACAGTGGAGCTTTACAATTGACTTTTACAGGAATTATATTCCTTAACCCTCATGTTAACAACCCTGTGCGGTACTAGAACTATTTTTATTGTCATTTCGTAAATGAGAAACAGTCTTAGAATGTTTGTAGGGATATACAGAGGCAGGATTTGAAGACGTTACAAGCGCTGACTCTGAATTCTATTTTTTTCCCTCCATGGGAGACAAGGGTACTTGGAAAGTGTAAGGAAAGGTAGAAGGCAGAGGAGATTTTAGGGCAAATAAAGGCGTTTTCTGGAGTTCACTGGGGCAGTGTGAAGAAGGCCTAAGGAGAGGAGGGAGGGGCCCTGTCTTGTTACAGATTTAGAATCAGCAAGCAGTGAGGATGACCTGTCTGTAATAGTAAGAAAATAATGCAAATGTTGTGGTTAGAATGTGGATAAGTTTTAATTATCCTAATGTGTTATTAAAAGACTTTTTGACATTTAGTGTATTTGCAGTATAGTTGTCTCATATAGAAGGTGGGCAAAAGTAGATCTACAGTTGTTCATATGGAAAATAACAGAATCCTATGTAATAAAAGGCTAATATGCAAATTGTCCCCTTGACTGGGAGTTTGACTGGACGTTAGACCAGGGGGCAGACTTGGCCAGCCAACCTCCTGTGGCCCCTTCCCTCAGCCCTGGTCAGGGCAAGCTGGCTGGACCCCACCTGTGCATGAATTCGTGCACTGAACCTCTAGTCATTAATAAATAACAAGACAAGAGTAGATTGTTTCATGTACTTACAACTGTAAACCCACTTTTGCCACAGCCTGCATAAATGCCTTCCACATTCACAACTCAAATTGAAATCAAAGTAATATTAAACTGGCCCTAACCAGTGTGGCTTAGTGGATAGCCAGCCCAAGAACTGAAGGGTCCTGGCTCAATTCTGGTCAAGGACACATACCTCGGTTGCAGGCTCGATCCCCATCCCATCTCTGGTAGGAGTGGTGCGGGAGACAACCAATCATTTTGTCTCTCTCACATCGATGTTTCTCTCTTTCTCTACTCTCCCTTCCACTCTCTCTAATAATCAATGGAAAAATATCCTTGGGTGAGGATTAACAATAAAAAAAAGCAACTTTAACTTGAAGGGTGAGCCATAAGCCTGTAATAAATATTGCATGATCTGAAATTATTGTTTAAGCAAATGAAAAAAAAATTGAACATGAGTACATCCATGGGATTTATCAGTGTTGGAGTAAAATATGGAAATGTTTAAAAATGCCAGTAAATGTTAAAAAGGTTTTAAAAGATTTGAGTTAACTGTCCTGAAACTTAAACTGTGATAATAAGGAGTTAAGGACCCATTTCCCACTGCCCTGAAGTGTGTATATTCTATTGATAAGGATTTGAACTTAGACTGCTGACTTCGAGTGACTGCCCTTATAACCATACTAGAGGCCCTGCTGCTGAGTGACAATGAGACCATCAAAATTCATGCACTGGGGGAGGGGGTCCCTCAGCCCGGCCTGCCCCCTCTCACAGTCCGGGACCCCTTAGTGGTGGGAAGCAACCCAGCGATCAGGAGAAGGCGATGTCTCCATCATACCTCTGCTGCTGCCACTGCCAGTAGCACAAGCCTCGACTGGCCCTGGTTACCTGAGCATCAGGCGGCCCTAGGTGGCTAGGCAGCTACCATCTAAGGTTTGCCTGTGCCTTCAGCTGGACCTGGGTGGCTGGGGGGCTGAGGGAACTGGGGGACTCCGGAGGCAGGCGCACAGAGTGGCCAGGCTCTAGCAGGGCTAGGGGACTGGGCACACCATCTTGTGGCTGTGGGCGCCGCCATCTTTGAGGGTGTGGCAGTCAATTAGCATATTCCCTCCTTACTGGCTGTGGGCACTGCTATCTTTGTGAGGGTGTGATGGTCAATTAGCATATTCCCTCTTTATTAGATAGCATGTTTAATGATGTATATTCCTCTCCTCTCCAGAGTGAGACTGAGTGCTTACAAGTTTGCTTACTGACATGCCCATTAGAACTAAGGTTAAACTTGAGATCTTGTTATGCAGTTTGTTTACCAGAATCCCCCCACTCCCCCCTGGACTGCCGAGGGTACTACAGGCTATTTAAAGGGTCTCTGAGCACCATTCAAGTGGATCATTGCTTGAATGCTGGACACCTGGTCGTCGCTGATTGCTTTATCCCTGCGCTGCACTGCTGGTTCTGAGCGCTGGAAGTTTATCTTTGTTGATCGCCTTTGGTTTGGGCGCAGTCCCCCTCCCCACTCTGCTCAGCTCCACTCCATGCCAGAAGATAAAAGAATGGTGGGGCCTCAGATTGATCTGTGCTGTGTGCAGAGATCTTTGAAGGCAACGCTGCCCTGAAACTGAAACTTCGTTCCTGATCTGAACAGCCAGCCAGAGAAGGCACTGCTGCTGTCACCAGAGGAAGCCACATTTTGGAAGCTCCCTTTAAGCCTGTACCCACAGCACCAGGAATTTTGTGAGTAACACTGTGCTGTGTGTTAATAAGCTTTGTGCCCACTGCAGTGATAAAAGGAGAATAAATTGCTGTGTGAATTGCCACTGTAGCTATTCGTGTGGCATAATTTCTCCAGCAGTCATAATTATCTACCTAATAAAAGAGTAACATGCTAATTGACCGTACCTTCACGATACCCACCAGCCAATCAGGAGTGAGTATGCAAATTAACCCAACAAAGTTGGCAGGTTAATTTGCATACACAGGTGCTGAGCAGCCGGTGGTGGGACAGAGTGCTTGTATCATCACCATGGTGACGATACAGGTGTTCCACACCACCCCACTCACTCCAGGCCTCTGGGCAGTAGAAAGGTGGCTCCGGCCAGAGCAAAGGTGATGCCAGCAGCCAAGGGAAGGCAGGCCCATTCTTGCACAAATCTTCATGCATGGGGCCTCTAGTACTAATATAAGGTCAGATGAAATTGCCTATCCTGGTTCTGCTTGCATAAAATAGTCTTTTGCTGGCAACTACTTTATATGTCCGAACACCTGCACGGTTAAAGTTTATCTCAAGGGACACCCCAGATAAACACCCCCTCCTTTCTCAGACAGTCATCAAATTTAGTCACCTTAACAGCCTCATAGATCATTTCAAAAGAAAATAGAAGAGTCCCCATAATTCCCTGTGGCCTTTTTTCTAAAGGTTAATGTTAAAAGAAACACATTTATTTGTCTTAAGTAAAATAAAGATTGCTATGTATCATGTATTTTCTAGATTTTGTGTATGTATTATTTTGTAAGTTGCTACGTGTTATCTGATAGTGGAACACAAGAATAGTTTGTCTTTTATCTCACTTCTTTTGGTACCACTTTGTAACTTCTGTTGTCTTTTACTATTTCGCAACTTTAGTTTCCATGGGAACGGGCTCTCAGTCAGACTGTATTTGGGACTCATTCAGAATATGGAGCCAAAGGATTCCTCCTTAGGCATCAGGCACTTACAGCCGAGTGAATACCAGTCTCTGTGTCACATCTTTGAAGGTGTAGACAACTGGGCTACGACTTCATGAGAGGTTTTCATTTCCAAATATTTGGATCAAAGAGCTCTGAAATCATGTGAGAGTTGTAGAACACACTTTGAACAAAATGCAGTCTCTCTAGGCATGCTGCTCTTGACAGATAAGGAGACTTAACAGACACCAGTGATCACAGTTAAACTCATCAACATTGTTGAAATGTTTCTTTGCGGAAAATGTTATCCTTTGAAATACTACAGCGTATTGTGAGTAGGAAGAATTATATTGGGCTGCAATTTAGAGCAGGTAAGTAATTAAAAAGTCAAGAGAGGTAAGACAGAAAATAACAGCATTGAAAAGCCTCCAAACTGTGCAAAAAGGGTCTTGAATATATCCTGTGTCCTCTCAGGTAGTTTTGTTGTGTCCACAGAAGAAATGTCCAAACCTGTAGGGAATGTCTATGAGTTTATTTGAGCCCAGCCGAGGTCAGTTGCAATGGAGCAAGATCTCAATGGATTGAAAAAGCCATCTTGAGAATGGCAGTTTTGCAGCTTGTTTCATTTATTTATTTTGATCCTCACCCGAGAATATTTTTCCATTGAGTTTTAGAGAGAGTGACAGAGGGAAAGACAGAGAGAAATGTCCATGTGAGAGAAACGCATCGAATGGTTGCCTCCTGAACCTGCCCCAACCAAGATCCTGGCTGAGGAG
Organism: Lasiurus borealis; assembly: GCA_004026805.1. Classification (NCBI taxonomy): domain Eukaryota; kingdom Metazoa; phylum Chordata; class Mammalia; order Chiroptera; family Vespertilionidae; genus Lasiurus; species Lasiurus borealis. The sequence goes on along the minus strand of PVJN01007344.1, from coordinate 11,266 downwards.
GAGCCTGCATCCGAGGTATGTGCCCTTGAGCGGAATCGAACCCGGGACCTTTTGGTCTGCAGGCTGATGCTCTATCTGAGCAAAACCAGCTAGGGCTATAGCTTACTTTACACATTAGAATCAAAGGAGGTGACATGGGGGCAGAGGAAGGGGTAACATGAAATCGTGGATGGTGGATTAAAGGGGCGGAGGACAGCAAAGGAGGAAATCTCTTGGATTGGATAAAGAGTAAAACAGAGAGCTGAGACCAGTTTGACTCAGTGGATAGAGCGTCGGCCTGTGGACTGAAAGGTCCCAGGTTTGATTCCCGTCGGGGGCATGTACGTTGGTTGCGGGCACATCTCCGTGTGGGGCATGCAGGAGCGGCTGATCGATGTCTCTCTCTCATCGATGTTTCTAACTCTTTATCCCTCTCCCTTCCTCTCTGTAAAAAATCAATAAAATATATATTTTTAAAAAATTACTTTTATGCACCTGGCCAGCATGGCTCAGTGGTTGAGCATTGATCCATGAACCAAGAGGTCACAGTTTAATTCCAGGTCAGGGCACATGCCTGGGTGGGGGGCTCATTTTCTAGTAGAGAGTGTGCAGGAGGCAGCAATCTGTCTCTCTCTAGTGGATTTTCTTTCTCTCTCTCTCCCTCTCTTTTCCTCTGTCTCAAAAAACAAACACACAAAAAACAAATTACAAACAATAAAAACATATTTCAAAGATACCTTTATGCTCATGTTACAGAGGTTGTCTCAGTGGACACCGCTCTCAAGTTTATAAACAGACTTTCAAGTGTCTGTAACTGAGAGTGTGTTCCAGTGATTCAATAGGGAACTCGCAGCAGGAGGGGTGTTACTGCCGCAGGGGGCGCTGTGGAGTTCAGGTGGACTTACTAGATGGTCACATGGATCTGTCTGGTGGGAGCTATTCCTTTTCTAGGCAGGGACCAGTGCTGATAAATATCTGTGTGCCAGGCGGCATTGTCAATGGAGACTGGCCCTCTGTCCCTCATCCTTCATCCTTTCCCGGCTCCCACTGCATGTTCATGTAAATGAAAACTTTGTAACTGTCTTAGCCTATAACTCACTATTTTACCTGTAAACAGTTTTTCCCCCTGCACAGCCTTAACATGTAACTAAATATGCTAGTGTCCATCTACTGGCTACAGAAGCTCTGTTCTTTATTTCCTGTACTGTTGGGAATGGCTCCTGGTCTTTTTCTCTTAAATCTCTTTAACATTAGCTGTATAGACTAATATTTGATTTTTTTCATGGTGTCTTCTAGTGGACTCTCATATATAAGCACTTATAAATTGAAATATACCTTATTTCACTATAAATTGTATTCCTTTTATTTCTATTTAATATTAAGGGAGCATTGTATTTAGTTTTCTTAGTTTCATATCTATATACATACACACATATACATACTAGTATATCTATATATATAATATACATGCTAGTATTATATGTATATAATATACATACTAGTATTATATATATATATATATATATATATATACATATATATATATATATATATATATAATATAAGTGCACTAATTCGTGTACCTTGAAAGGAACAGTGGGCTGGGAGGCTGTGGTGGGCACACCCCTCACATCGCAGCCCTGGTCCCCTCTTTGCCGGCAGCCCCCACTCCTGCCACTGGCACCCCTGCTTACCTGCTCCAAGTTCTGCCACCTGCTGCTGATGCTCACCACGTTCCGTGCACCGCCCTTGGTGGTCAGTGCACATCATAGCGACTGGTTGTTCGGTTGTTCCACAGTTCAGTCTATTGGCATATTAGGGTTTTATAGATAGATAGATATAAATACACAAAATGATACATTATCAATTTTGGTTTAGTAGAGTGAAGAGAGTATCAAAAAGTTATTACCATTCTACCTGGTTTGGCTCAGTGGATAGCGTATCAGCCTGCAGACTAAAGGATCTTGGGTTTGATTCTGGTCAAGGGTACATGCCTGGGTTGTGGGCTCAATCCGCAGTAGCCGATCAATAATTCTCATCACTGATGTTTCTATCTCTCTCTCTTCCTCTCTGAAATCAATAAAAATATTTTAAAAATTAATAAAATAAAAGTAAAGGACTGTGGAATGCAAAATACAGTGGGTGCCTGGTACATCATGGGTGACTTGAGCAGAGGCTTTGTGGGGTTGGTGGGGATGGGGGGGCGGGGGGCGTGGTAACTGAGGGGAAAGCGGGAAAGATAAGAGCCAGTTCTGAAAGGCCATTGGAAGGAATTTGGATTTCACCCTGAATGCTAGGGGAAGCAGCCTAAGTTGAGTTGTTTAATCAGCAGATGAGTGGATTAAAAAGCTATGGTACATTACACAATAGAATACAACGCTGCCATAAAAAAGAAGGAATTCTTACCATTTGCAACAGCATGGATGGACCCGGAGAGCATAATGCTAAGCAAAATAGGCCATCAGAGAAAGATAAAATATCGCATGACCTCACTCATATGTGGGATATAATGAACAACACAAACTGATGAACAAAAATAGATCCAGAGACAGAAGCATTCAAAGACCATCAAACCTCCGAGGGAAAGCAGGGGAGGGTTAGGGGGTGGTAGGTAAGAGATCAACCAAAGGACTTGTACCCATGCATATGAGCATGACTAATGGACACAGACAATAGGGGAGGTGGGGTGGGGGCTGGGAATGGCCAGGGAGAGGCCAATGGGGGCTTAATGTAAACATTTCAACAATAAAGAATTTTAAAGAGGCGGGGATTGTAGTCCTTGAATTTAGAGCACGCAAGAATCAAGAGTAGCTAATTCTGAGCAGTCCTCCCTGACAGTCGTAAAATACGGCTGTTGGGCAATGCCAAGCCATTGTTTCTCCGGTCTGGACTTCAGAATACATGCTGCTTGTTCCTTCGGCTTCCTGAGGACTAATCAAAGGAAACGTGAGGCAACAACAGCGGGAGGGTTTCCTTCGTCTCCCCATCTCTTCTGGGAGCAGTTCTGCCAATAAAAGTTCATTAACATATCACAGGTCTGAGATGCAAGAGCTACAGGTTTTAGGAATCCTCCTCAAACAGGAGCGGAGAAAAACAAAATTTAAGCAGCTCTCACATTTGAAGAATGGAAGTTTGAGAGAGGTGGTGTGTGTGAGCAGGTGAGCGCTAAATTGTTGGTCTATAAAATCCTTCGAATTGTAAAGGTTGAATTATCAGATAATGGACTCTGCAGGCTGCTTCCTTTATTGTGGGTGGTCAAATCTAGAAAGCTAAGTGGACTCATTAAAAAGGAGAAGTCCATCACGGTGTGCAGAGATGGATTATTGGAGCTCTCTCTAAGAGTTTTTTTTTTTTTTTTAATTTCATTCTTTCACATTTTACAAAATGTGCTTACATTGCTAGGCCCTCCCACCTAACCGCAGGGCCTTGGGAGGTACAAGTGAGAACCCCCAAGCTTAAGCCTCATTAAATTCCTGGTCAGCCTGCCTGCCTTTATGTGTCTATTCATTATATCTGTAACATTTTTAATTTAGAAAAAAAAATTGAAAACATTAGCAGTGCTCTGTCTTCACTGAAGAAATGCAAAGATCACCCTGACTTGGTAGCTCAGTTGGCTAGAGCATTGCCCTGATATGCCAAGATTGGGGGTTTGATCCCTCATCAGGGCGCATACAAGAATCAATCAATGAACGCATAAATAAGTGGAACAACACATGGATATTTCACTCTCTCTCCTCCTCCTCTTCCTCCTCCTCCTCCTCCTTCTTTTTCTTTTTCTTCTCCTCCTCCTCCTCCTCCTCCTCCTTCTCTTCCTCCTCCTCTTTCTTCTTCTCTTCTCCCATCCTCTCTTTCAACAATAAATGTGAAAACATTTTTTAAAAAAGAAATGCAAAGATAACTTCATTTGCAGGTTATAAATTTAACAAATTGCTGTTGTTAGGGAATCTTCTTGATACTTTTAATACTAACCTCTATAATACACAATTTGTATTTGTAACTGCATGTTCATGCTTTCAAAAAGTAAAAACTTTTGATACATTAAATTGTTGTCATTCCCCAAATTGTTGCAATTCCCTTACTAAGTGTAAGGCTGGACGTAAAGGTATGGTAGAGTGCTCTCTTCTCACATTTGTTGCTTTAGTGGATTTATAAATATCAACTGACTGCGGATTAACCATTTCACTCTCCCTTGAGCTAGACAGCCACTGAGCAGTCTGTGTATCAGACAGTTTGTGCAGGGATTCCCAGATTCACACACGCTGGTGATTCAGAACCAGAGTTCAGAACCCAGAATTCAGAAACTCAGTGTTAACACTTTGCCCAGAACTGATCAAAACTCTGGAGAGCCCTAGCTGGTTTCTTTCGGTGGATAGAGCGTTGGCCTGTGGACCAAAGGATCCCAGGTTCAATTCCAGTCAAGGGCACGCACCTCTACCTCCATTGCAGGTTCTTCCCCAGCCCGGGCCCTGGTTGGGGAGCGTGCAGGAGGCAGCCAACCAATCAATGTGTTGCTCTCACATCTATGTTTCTCTCTGTCTTTCCCTGGCTCTTCCACTCTCTCTAAAAATTGATGGAAAAATATCCTTGATTGAGGGTTAAACACACACACACACACACCTCTGGAGAAATGATTTATAGCGCCTGCTCTGAAACAGTACTTAACTAGTATGTAACAAGTATATTAATATGTTCATTTCTGCTGAGAACTATAACTATCAAATACTGGTGGTTCTGGACTTTAAGTCTTGAAAACCTATATTGAATTAGTAACTAAAGTTTCAGAACCAAGGGCAGTGAATGATCTTAAATTAAAAGGTCATCAAGCCAAAACCAGTTTGGCTGCCGAAACCGGTTTGGCTCAGTGGATAGAGTGTCGGCCTTTGGACTGAAGGGTCCCAGGTTCGATTCCGGTCAAGGGCATGTATCTTGATTGGGGGCACATCCCCAGTAGGGGGCGTGCAGGAGGCGGCTGATCAAAATCTCTCATCGATGTTTCTAACTCTCTATCCCTCTCCCTTCCTCTCTGTAAAAAAATCAATAAAATATATTAAATAAATAAATAGCTTTTTCTTTCCTCCTGGAGACTAACTACCGGGCGAGGTTCAACCATTGATGGCCTTCCATTGCCATTGGCCACTGTTAATTAAACAAGGGAAGTTGTGCTGAAGGACTTTTCTTTGGCATTTTTGAGAATTTGTCTTACTGTAAGAAGTTAATTTATTTGCTTCATCTCTATCTAATATTACCGCAAAATTTTAATTATCCAGATGTTTGGGTAACAGAATGCCCTGAAAATGTCTCTAAATGTACTAATGCAAGCAACTTATAAGAAAACAACTTTATATTCTGTTCTAACACACAAATCGTCTTTCTTGTCCTCAAATGGTTTTTGAAACAAAAGGGGAGGAGGCATAAAACTTCTATGCGGCATGCAATAAACATACAAGTTTAATTCAAATTACTTCATTCACTACAAACATTCTTCCTCGAACATTTTCTTTGCTAAAAATGGCAATTGGGCCGAAATCGGTTTAGCTCAGTGGATAGAGCGTTGGCCTGCGGACTGAAAGATCCCAGGTTCTATTCCGGTCAAGGGTATCTACATTGGTTGCGGGCACATCCCCATTAGGGGGCGTGCAGGAGGCGGCTGATCGATGTCTCTCTCACCGATGTTTCTGACTTTCTATCCCTCTCCCTTTCTTTGTGAAAAAAATCAATAAAATATATATTTTTTAAAAATGGCAATTGGTTATATACTCTCTGAATGATATCGTTGCAGCCCTGAGGCTTGAAAATGGACGTGAAGCCCTCTGCAGAGCACCTGGCAGTATTGTGTTTGGTCCTCGTACTTCTCACAAAGCCGCTAAGTTGAGAATGTCTGGGCAGGGGAGGGGGGGGCCTGTGGAGCCAGCAGAGCTAGATATAGAGCAGTGGTTCTCAACCTTTCTAATGCCGCGACCCTTTAATACAGTTGCTCACATTGTGGTGACCCCCAACCATAAAATTATTTCCGTTGCTACTTCATAACTGTAATCTTGCTACTGTTTTGAACTGTAATGTAAATATCTGATAGGCAGGATGTATTTTCATTGTTACAAATGGAACATCATTAAAGCATAGTGATTAATCACAAAAACAACATGTTAATTATATATTATGAAATATTTATTTCTAATTACAAATCAATAAAATTTTGTCTTGAATCGTGGTGTAGCATGGGTAACAATCTTCATATGACAACAGTAAACTACATGGCTACACTTTGCTACACCGAGGAGCGGTGTGTTGGTTCCTAAGACCATGGGAAATAGGTGTTTTCCAATAGTCTTAGGCGACCCCTGTGAAAGGGTCGTTCGACCCCCAAAGGGGTTGCGACCCACAGGTTGAGAAACGCTGATATAGATGCATATATTGGCTTTCCTGCTTTATAGCTTGGTAACCTTGAGCAAGAGTTACTTAAGCTTTCTCTCAGTCCTCACATCTGTCAAATGAGGATATTAGCACAGTGGAGTCACATTTTACTTAGATGTTATGTTCTTAAAGGGAAATTGTATTCCTAGTCAAATCACCCTTACATTCTTTAGGCCATCATTAGCTCACCAGGACATCATTAACTCCCCAGGACATCAGCTCTGAGAGTTAAGCACGTCTTTTAGTTTTTCTTACACTTTGATGTGGCTTCACTTTCTCTGAAAACAGGGTATCGATGTCTCATTAAGAGGAATGGCCATGGAGAGCATGATGCTAAGCAAAATAAGCCAGTCCGAGAAAGATAAATAACATATGATCTCACTCATCTGCGGAATATAATCAGCAACATAAACTGATGAACAAAACCAGATCCAGAGGCAGAAGCATTGAACAGACCATCAAACCTCAGAGGGAAGGCAGGGAAGGTGGTGGTGGAGGGTGGGTGGAGTGACAGTTAACAGATGGATCAAAGGACTTACATGCGTACATATAAGCATAACCAATGGACACAGACACTAGTGGGGCAAGGGTATGTGCTGGGGGGTGGGAGTAGCCGGGGAGAGGATAATGGAGGAAAAAGGAGACATATGTAAATACTTTAAACAATAAATAAATACATAAATAAGTAAATAAATAAATAAGAATATGCCCATTAAAAAAAAAAGAGGAAGGACTTTTCTTTGACCTTTTTGAGAATTTGTCTTACTGTAAGAAGTTAATTTATTTGCTTCACCACTATCTAATATTACCCCCAAATTTTAATCCTCCAGTTGTTTGGGTAACAGAATGCCCTGAAAATGTCTCTAAATGTACTAAAGCATGCAACTTATAGGAAAACAACTTTATATTCCGTTCTAAAACACAAATCGTCTTTCTTATCCTCAAATGGTTTTTGAAACAGAAAAGGAGAGGAGACATAAAACTCAGACACTAGTGGGACAAGGGCATGTGCTGTGTGTGGGGGCGGGGGCGGGGAGAGTGGCCAGGGAGATGATAATGGGGGGAAAAGGAGACATATGTAATACTTTAAACAATGAATAAATAAATAAATAAATAAATAATACTCCCATTAAAAAAAAAAGGAAGAAGAAGAAGAGGAGGAAGGGCCAGAATGCCCAGTTTGGGAGGTTAGAAAAGGACATGTCTGTATGTCTGTCTCCCTCTCCTCCATCTCCACCCCCACCCTTTAGACCTACTATACTTAAATGATGAGATAGATGAGTATGTTCCCTAACTCCTAATTCCTACCTCAATTCATAAGTTTTAACATATAAATATTATTCATAATGAATACTGGGTGGTGTTATTTTGTTACTGCTAGCCCCGTGCATCTTTCTTGTAGTTGTTCATGTCCTTGTATATCAGTGATTACAGAAACAGGAGTTTTAGGGGAATACAGTGGTACCTCGAGATACGAGTGCCCTAACATACGAGATTTTTGAGATATGAGCTGTTGAATGAGCAATTTTTGCTTTGAAATACGAGCAACATTTGAGATAGGAGTAATCTCGCGGATCGGCCGGCTGCACACAACCCACCAGTTTACCTTGACTTACGAGTGTCTCACAGTTTCCCACGCCTCAAGGTTAAGGAACGAATTAAACTCGTATCTCGAGGTACCACTTTACTAGGAGCCCAGCACAAAATTCCAAATCGTGTGGCACAGCCCATCCTCGAATCGTTGGTCCGGCCCTGCCTTGCTCCCTGCAGAAACCATGGCCGCCCATCCAGCCCTGCCTCCGTCTCTGGCCCTTGGAGCAGCCACAACCGCCGCTGATCAGGCCCTCCCGCAGCACAGGTGTGCAAAGACCCCTGCCACCCGCCCCCGACACTGCGCACGCAACCTCCTCCTGTCTGGTTGACCCGCTGTGGCGTCCCAGTTAATTAACATATTTCTCTATTATGTATATAGATGGGCAGGTTGAGGGGATTTTTAGAATTAGGGTCCTTGGAAAAAACAGGGCTACAGATTGGGAGAAGGTACATTTCCATAACACCAGGAAGCCAGGTGCAGTTCCATCTCCATAAGACAAGGGAGCAGCAACAAGTACATTTCCATAAGACAAGGGAACTGGAAGTAGCCAAAAGTCTATATTTACAAAATAAAAAAGAAGGAAAAAAGCCCGAAAGGAACAGGAGGGCAATAAGGGAGGAGGGCCTCCAAAGTCACTATATCCAAAACCAGTTTGGCTCAGTGGATAGAGCATTGGCCTGCGAACTGAAGGGTCCCAGGTTTGATTCCAGTCAAAGGCATGTACCTTGGTTGTGGGCACATCCCCAGTGGGGGGCATGCAGACGGCAGCTGATCGATGTTTCTAACTCTCTTGCCCTCTCCCTTCCTCTCTGTAAAAAATCAATAAAATATATCTATTTTTTAAAAAGTCACTATAGTGACCAATTCGGAAGGGAGTGTTGATCAACCAGAGGGGCTATCAGCGAGCAGAAACTCTGCCTTTATAAACCATGGAAACAGGAAGACGGTGGGAGTCTTTCCCCTCCCCATGTGGGAGTCTATTCCGTGGGGCTCTTTCCTCTCCCCACGTGGCAGTGTGTACTTGTTCTTCAATAAATCTCCACCTTTGCTATTCCACCTTCTGTTCGTGGATTCATTCTGCAACTCCAGCAGACAAAGAACCTGGGTTCCAGTCCAAAAATTCCGTATCCTTGTCAAAACCGCAAGGCTATTATTAATTTTTGCTTTTGATAATTTATGAGATAACTGATGCCCAGTTTTTATACCTTGCTTGTGTGCATGGTAATCTCTGTGACACATCAATTTTTGCTAAGGATGTTTTAGTTAAAAGCATTCATTTAAACAACACTTTTATGGTAAATTTTACAACTGTGATGCTGCGCATGAGTATTTATTTTTAGTCAAACCAGATTATTTTAGGTAAGTGATAAACAATATAAGAACTTTTATCCTTACTGTTGGGGAGGGGAAGAAACCAGGGTTTCTTTTGACTTGGCTGGGAGTTTGTTGGCGGTTATGGAAGTAATCATCCCTTAGCCTCATCTTACAAACTTCTGCCCGGGATTTTGGCACACATCCATAACCATTAAAGATGTTTTGTAGCTAACCTAACTTTAAAACAATCGCCGGCCTCCATCAGCAGACAATTTTATTTGTTTTCCTATTTAACTTGTTCTGGAAAATGGAAGGGAAAATAAAAATCACTTCAAGAAAGCAGCCAACAGAGACTATCCCTAACATCTGTTCGTGAAATGTTTATACAAAACCCAACATTTTTGTTTTCGTAAGAAGAGTTATTGAGTGCAAGTTTTAAAAAATTACAACTGAATGCCAAGAGTGGGAGGGCTGAAAACAGGATAGAAATCTTATAACGCATCAATTTTTTTAATAAAGATTTAGAACTCTGTCTTTAAGAAGTTCAACAAAAGCAACCACGCGTTGTAATTCTTTTTCCGTCATTAAAAGCAAACCTTGAAGTAAATAGAATTAGAAGAAGGAAAGTAGCTAGGAGATGCTTAAAAAGCACAGAAATTAATATTCAACTATGTTCATTAATTTATTAAAACAAACCCTCATTTTAATTTTTGTTTTGTTTTTACCTTTATAGTTTTAATTCAACCAATTCTCTCTTTTTTTTTTTTTTTTTTAGTGTCTGGGACACATGATTTTTTTCTGTTCAAATATATACATGTAAAAATTATGAGGGACTTTCAAGTCTGAAGTTAACAGCTGTTCTTTTCCACAGAACTTTTGAAGTGATTTTTGAACATTTCAGGAACTTTTCTCAAAGGAACGTGAAGCCAGTGGAAACATTGAAAAGGAGGGAAGTGATTTAACCCGGTCCTAACCTTCCAACCTCAGACCGAATGCGTGTTTTCCTCCAGGGAAGGCTGGCCCGCCCTCCTCAAGAAAATAAACACCATCAGCGGCCCTGCGGGGTGTGGAAGGTTCAAAGATAGGATGATGGGAGGAAACAAAGATCTTTTCCTCATTTGCACAGATTTTTCCTTCGGCCTGTTTCCAGGGAATATGAGTCTTCATTGTTTTGTCTAAAACAGCGGTTCTCAACCTGTGGGTCTCGACCCCTTTGGGGGTCGAAGGACACTTTCACAGGGGTCGCCTAAGACCATCGGGAAACACAGGTATTTACATTATAATTCATAACAATAGAAAAATTACAGTTATGAAGTATGGTTGGGGGGTCACCACAACATGAGGAACTGTATTAAAGGGTCGAGGCATTAGAAAGGTTGAGAACCACTGGTCTAAAAGGTACTAAAATCTTTTAAAAGTGGCAAACACCAGTCTTCATTAGGATGTCTCTGAGGGCACTCATTTACATGTTGCAAAAGAAGAAGAGAGACTTTTTCAAAGTGTGCTTTGAAAGTGTCACAGAATAATGAAATCAAAATCACTGGCAAAAAAAAAAATCATATTATTTAGATGTAGGTAATATGCAACAAGAATACACGAGACCCTGACTTCCCCAGATCACTTAGAAGCAGCGGTTCTCAACCTGTGGGTCGCCTAAGACTATTGGAAAACCTGTGGGTTGCCTAAGACTATTTCCCATGGTCTTAGGAACCAACACACCACTCCTCGGTATAGCAAAATGTAGCCATGTAGTTTACTGTCGTCATATGAAGACTGTTACCCATGCTACACCACGATTCAAGACAAAATTTCATTTATTTGTAATTAGAAAGAAATATTTCACAATATATAATTACATATTGTTTTTGTGATTAATCACTATGCTTTAATTATGTTCAATTTGTAACAATGAAAATACATCCTGCATATCAGATATTTACATTACAGTTCATAACAGTAGCAAAATTA